>CAUYRH010073603.1:0-37364 GCA_963574655.1 Perodicticus potto
CAATCTGAAATATTTTCATTGAACTATTTAACATAGCCTACATGGCCTTTTAATCACTATATGAAGACATTTATATTCTACCTTTAGTAATTTTCACTTGTACCCTTGTAAGATGCACCGTAAGTGTGATCCCACTAATCATCCTCCCTCCACCCATTCTCCCCCCTCCCCTCCCCTCCCGTAATACTATATTGATATCTTTAAATAATTACAGTTATAATTTTAAAGTAATATATTCTACAAAATATATATTTAATTTTATAATATATATCAATCAAAGCTATCTATCAATTGTTTTCTAAATTTGTTTTCTTGATTTATCTTTCTTCTTTTGATTGAAAAAGATAAGTTATTTATCCCATTATTGTTAGATTCAGGTTTCAGTATTTTTCAAGCTTTGTTAAAATGAGAAAAAACATTATGTATTTCATTTTGCATTATATGAAACTACTTACAGTTAACTTTTAAACTATATTTGTTTTCCTTTTGTATTTATCATGAGAAGTGTCTGTTTCAGTCTTAGCCCTGCTTGTCTATTTATGTATTAACATTTTTATCCATATTAGTGACATTTATGTGTAAATTATAAGCCTTTCTCTGTAACCATTTTGTAGAAAATGTGAATTCTTTAACTTTATTTGAAGAAATAAATGTTAAAATTGTTTATAGTGAAACAATATTTCTCTGACCTTATCAATAATGTTTGAGTTTAGAAATTTCTTAGCTAGAGTGTAATAAACATTCGCTTTTATCTGGTTTTTGTTTCACTTTCCTATAATTTATCTATTAAATTTTAATTTTCTTGATATTTTCTTTGGCATATTTAGTGAAGTGATGATACAATCTACACTATATCGGTTTTGCTTTTCTTCCTAATTGGTCTGGAACTGCCCAAGAATATTGCATTCTCACATTTGGTCAATACGATGTGATGAACACTAGAATGGAAGAAATGCTAAGAGGCTAGATTAGTATCTGAAACACAAGGAAGAAACTTATCCAGACATTATGTGTCAAGACAGTTATCTAATGAGAATTTATGTCAATAATATTTGAAAAATTAATATTTATTTTAATTATAAATGTAGCATTACAGGAATATTCTGTGTGATAGATGAAAAAAAAAGAATTTATTTCATATAGGTTAGGTCCTCCATGAATTGAAGTGTTCAAAATGAGTAAGTAAATTTAATATTCACATAGATACTTAGAAAGTGATTAAAACTATGTAGGCTCAAAAAGAGACCATAATTTAATAATAAATTATTTAAAATCAAGGAAAATAAAAACCCTATACAGAAAATTTTCTGGTATGTAGATAAATACGCAAATAGGAATGTATCTATTTTACCACTAAAGCACAGTAACAAAATAAAACTAAAAAGCTTCTGCATCACAAGAAACAATGCATGACAAGAAACAGAAAAACAGAGAGAAATGTTGTCAAGCCATAAAGAACAAGGGCTTAATATCAAAAAATAAATCAGGGACTCAAATTTGATGAAATTTCACTTGTCTACTTTTGCTTTCAATGACCGTGCTTTTCATATCACATCCAATCATTGCATTGCTCAGACTTATGTCAGGACCAAGGCCCTTTATGTTTTCTTCTAGTATTTTTATAGTTTCAGGTCTTACAATTAAGCCTTCAATCCAGGTTGAGAAGATGTTTATGTATAATGTGAAGTAAGGACCAACACCACCTATTGAAAAGACTGCCCAATCCCCACTGTAATTTCTTGGAACCCTTATTGTAGATCAGTTGATATAAAGGCTTGTGTTTATTTCTGAGATCTCTATTCTGTTCCATTACTCTATAAATGTATTTCTATTTTTATGTCAGTACCACTTTGATTATTGTAACTTTGCAATATACCTCTGTTTTGAAACCAATAAATAGATGCTTCCAGCTTTGTACTTCTTTTTCAAGAACACTTTCATTACTCTGGACATTTTGTGGTCTCACATGAATTTTAGGATTGTCTTTTAATTTCTGTAAAATACGTACATCACTTCTCAGCCTTTAGGCTAAGATCACATGTAGTATCTGTGAAATATACAAATAGCGTTTTGATAAGGTTTGCTTTAATTCTGTAGATCACTTCGAGTAGTATGGGCATTTAAAAAATACTAATGTCTTCAACCCATGAACCTTGGATGTCTTTCCATTTATTTGGGGTTTTGTCTTTTTAAAATTACGTCATGATTGCCTTAATGTACACAGCTATGATTTAATACAAAATAAAATAAAATAAAATAAAATTACTTTTATCAATGTATTATAATATTAAATGTTTAATAGAGGACTTTAGCCTCTTTGGCTATGTTTATTCCTAAGTATTTTATCTTTTTGTTGCTATTGTATATGGTATTGTTTTCTTTTTGATAGCTCATTATTTGCATATATGTAGAAATACTACTGACTTTGTTATATTGACTTTGTATCCTATAACTTGACTGAATTAGTTTATTCTAACTAGTTTTTGTTGTTATCGAGCCATAAGATATATATATGTATACATATACATATATGTATGATTGTGTCATCTAAAAACACATAATTTTACTTTGCTTTTCTGACTTAAATACTTTCTATTTCTTTTGTTGTCAAATTAGTCTGGCTAGAGCTTCCAGTACTATGTTAATAAAGGTGGTGTTAGTGGACATCTTTACCAGGTACTAGATGTTGAAGAAATGCTTTCAATTTTCCTCCACTGATTATTCTATGATTGGGGGATTTTTTATATATGGCTTTTATTGTTTTGAGATGACTCCCTTCCATAGTTCCTCTGTTGAGAATTTTATTATTCAAGTATGTTGGATTTTATACAGTGCTTTAAATGCATCTATTGAGATAATGATATAATTTTTATCTTTTTTCAGTTAATGTTGTACATCGTATTGATTATCATCCATGTTTTATCATTCTTACATCTGGAGATGTTGCAAGATACCCACTTTGCCACAGTGCATAATCCTTCCCTATGAAGTTGAATTCAGTTTGCTAGTATTTTAATGATGATTTTTGCATCTTTGTTTATCAAGGATATTAGCCTGTAATTTTTTTTCCCCCTCATGTGTGTCCTTTTGGCTTTGCTGTCACAGTGGTGTTTTTCTCATAAAAGAATCTGGGAAATGCTCCCTCTTTTTTATTTTTTGAAAGCATTTAAGAAGGACTGGTATTAATTTTTCATTGACGTCTAGTAGAATTTACACTAATGTCATCTTGTTCTGGGCTCTTCCTCTTCATTATTGGGACTTTTTGATTTTTGATTCAATCTCCTTATTTTTTTTGTATTTGTATATGTAGACTTTCTGTTTCTTTTTGGCTCAGTTTTGGTAGTTGTGTGATTCTAGAAATTTATCCATTCTACTAGATATCCGATTTGTTGATTTATGGTTGTTCATAATATTTTCTTATGAAACTTTTTTATATCTGAGACATCTATTTTATCCCACATTAATTTTTGATTTTATTGAGTTTTCTTAAAACTAAATAAAATTAGAAAAACTTTGGCTAGACTAACAAAGAAGAAAGAAACTTATTTGCATTTTCAGCATGTTGAATAAAATATGGAAGTTCCCATTTATACAGCAACAAGTACATATTTTGGATTACTAAATTTATTTAATTTTATTGAAAATATATTGAGGATAGGAAAAAAATTCACTCAGTGTTTCTAAGTGTATTATCAATCCTTTTCTTTCCTATGTTACAAAGTATTTTCTCAGAGAATAAGATTTTTCTCCTCCATTCTCACTAAGGTTGGGAAAATACTTTGCTTCCGTTAACTGTTATTATTTCGAAAAGCATATACAATACTGGCTCAATCATTGAAGTGTAATATTCACTGTCCCCAGCCTTTTTGGCACCAGTGACTGGTTTCATAGGAGAAAATTTTTTCACAAATTGGGGTGGTGGTGGTGGGGTTTTGATATGAGTCTGCAAGCAATTGATTTCTTATGGTCTCTGTGCAAACCCCTCTGCTAATGATAATCTGTATTTACAGCTGCAGATGGGAGCTAGATCACCACCTCAGCTCCACCTCAGATCATCAGGCATTAGATTCCCATAAGGAATGTGCAACTTAGACCCCTTGCAGTTTACAGTAAGTTTGTGCTCTTATGAGAATCTAATGCTGCTGCTGATTTGACAGGAGGCAGAACTCAGGCATTGATATAAATGATGGTGAGCAACTGTAAATGCAGATGGACCTTCCCTTGCTTACCTTCTGCTGTGTGCCCAGGTTCCCAATAGGCCATAGACCAGGATTGGGTTTGCAACTCTAGGGTTAGGGACCACAGTATATAATGAAATAATAAATCTATTTGTTTAAGACTATACTTTAGTAAATTTTAACATCTGGAGGCTGAAAAGGAGGGAAAAATTATCAAAATCAGGGGAAAGAATTATTGAATGCTTGGAGAGAAAAAGTAAAAAGAAACCAAAACAAAATGAGTTGGAATTACACACAACATGAAGAAAATGTAAAACATTCTTTTTATGCACAGACTTGAGTGACAGATAAAGTCGTTAAAGCTAAGATGACACTAAGTAAGGCAGAGACTACTAATGTTGCCTGCTTTTTTCCTTTTAACAATTTTTTAATTAAATCATAACTGTGTACATTAATGCATTTATGGACGACAATGTGCTCATTTTACATACAATTTGGAATGCTTACAACAAACTGGTTAACATAATCTTCACTTTACTTATTTAATTATTATGTTAAGACATTTATACTCTACTCTTAATATCTCTGCCATGAAAAACATTTTTAAATGGGAGCTTATGGAACAAAGGTGCAAAAATTACGGAAAGGGATGGAGTAGAGAAAGAGTATACAGTTATACAGATGCTGAGTGTAAATTGGATAGGCACTGATGATTTGAATAACAAAATATCTAGCAGAATTTGTCTCTCATAATTCATTGAGAATCAGTGAGATATGTGATGAGTCTTTTATGACTAAAATTTTTTAAAAGGCAAAAATTATAAATGTTTTTATGTTTTGGGCTTGTACCCAAATTAACAGAAGAAAGATACATTTTCTAATAGAGAAATTTTGATCTTAGGAATTTTTTAAAAACTTAAAAATAAAAATCTGTCCTACTAAAGGATGGCTTTGGGAAATACAAAAAATAATAAACATGGCTAACTCTTCAAGTTAGCAAGACTTTTGATTTTGCTCCATACACATACTTATGAATGTATTGGGAAAATGTAAACTATTCAGCTAAAATGTGAGAGTCACACTCAATTGTAGAATAAATGTGTAGGTGGCCTATCTAGAAAACATCATTATCAATAGTTCAGGGTGAGAATGGAAGACATAATAAGAAATACTCTGTAGAGACTTGGCCCAGTTCTATTTAACATTTTCATTCATGACCTAGATAATAACATAGAAAATGTATTTTTTTAACTAAGAAAAGGGTTAGCATACTAAGCCATTATAAAATACTAGAAAAAATAATAAGAAAATATAGGAAAAAGTTTGCTACAATATTAGCCACTATTTAACAGGTACACATTAAAAAATAATTTACACTAATATGGTAGTAAAATACCCATATGCACTTTCTCAGTGGAATATAAGTTTAAAATATAAACCCCAGAAATATATAGAAAACATAAAACCTTATGTACTATTTATGAAACCCAGAAGATGTGCCTACTGGAATGCAAGCTTATATATTAAACTCTAGTAACTCATCGTATACTTAGCTGAAGATTGAACTTAATTGAAAACATATTTGAATTTTGGAAGTACCTTGGAAAATACCACCAACAATACAAAAGAATGAACAATTTTATGTACAAGATAAATATAATCCATTAGAGATACTAGAATGTTTGAAGCTGGCAACAACAGGAAATGTTTTTAAAAGATGCCAATTATCTTATGCTACTGTGAAAACAAGACTATAATAAAGTAGATTTAATTGAAAGGTCAGTAAGATAAGCATTCTTTGATTTAGCTATTAGAAGTAGGAAGCTCTATACTAGCAAGCCTGAAAATTTTTAAGCCTTCCATTATTTGAATTTGTGTCTGGACTAGACGGACGTACTGTTTCCTCCAGCTTTATCACTGAAGATAGTGATGCCATTTTAATAAAAATGCCTGGATGTGAAACTTCTTTTTGCTCATTGCCTCATCCTGCTCTGTTGGTAGATGTAATTCTAGATGACCTCCAGTAACCCATACCCTTATATGACCTCCTCTTGAGTGTAAGCAGGACTGGTTATTGCTTCTAACCCGTAAAATCAAATAAAGGCGTAGGAGTTTATAAATGCACTAAAGTTCTAAATCAACTAGCTTTAAATTAACAAAAAGGAATATTAATCAGTGAAGATTACTTATATCAATCAAAATGTCAGCCCTTTAGAAAAGGATATAGAAGTCACCTACAAGGAGATAAACTGCCAACATCCTAAGGACACTTCGGACACCAATCTTTTTCCCAGTCAACTTTCTGGCGGGAACACAGCCTGTCTATCCTTAATTTTAATCTTGTGTAACTCTAAGAAGTGGACCCATTTATGCCATGCTAGAACTCTTGACAAAAGAAAATGCAGAAACATAAATATGTATTGCTTTGACTACTAAATGTGAGGTAATTTTTTTATGCAGCATAGAAAACTAATATAGTAGATTTGGTCCAATGACAGCGTAAGGATTTAAGACAATTAGCTTAGCCTTTCACAAAAAATTTAGTCCCACTTCATCAGGTTTACCTGGCCATGGGAAATGGGATCACATTTTATCCTAGATTACCTCATAAAGCCAAATCGGACATAATTCACATAAAGAGTTCTATAAATGCAATGAAAGGCTTCTCCGTGTGCATAGCTGTGACTCTATTATAATCTGTCCTCAGGTTTTTTCTTTACTCTGTCAAGGCCGAAGTAGGAAAATGGTGAAGTCAGAGAATTGTTTCTTTCTTTATGCAAGTATCCTTTGGCATATTCTGCTTATTGTCAATTATAGCTCTAATACTTTAATCTCTTTGCTTTCTGGTGTTTTCAATGACAGAAACAAGTAACTGTTACCCGTCATTAATTCCTGTGGCTTGAAAAACTGATTACATTTTATTCTCCTAAAATATATTCAAAATGGACTTCTCTCATGTATGTCCATTTTAATGTTTGTGTGTATGCAGGATATGTGTATAATTGTCAACATTCTGCAGATAAAGATAAAACATACATGATCATGGACATACACACAAATGCTTATTTATCTATATATACACACATTATATACACATATTTACATATATAGATAGATTTATAAATACAATTATGTATTATGTATCTATCTGTCTCTATATATACATCTATCTATCTATCTATCTTGCTGATTTCAGGTCTTAGGACTTTTCCACCTTCAGAATAGTGTGAGCCAATTACCGATAAAAACAATCTCTCTCTCTATATATTATTATATAGGCATAATACTTAGTATATATACTTATATATGCTAATATATAATATGCATTATACTTAGTATATATACTTATATATGCTAATATATAAATACATATATTAGAATGTATGTACTAATATATAAGTATATTAGTAATATATATACTAATATATAAGTACATATACTTATATATACTAATATATAACTAATTCTATAATATAACAGAATAATATATAAGTATTACAATATACTGAATATTATACATGTATTATTATGTATATTATAATATTTATAATACTTAGGACTTTTCCACGTTCAGTGCTATAGAAAGAAAGAGAGAGAACAAGAGCATTGAAGGTGGAAAATACCTAAGACCTGACGTCAGCAAGCTGTATACCCCTGGAGAGCCCAGGGTATAGTTCCTCATGGGAGGTCTAAAAGCTCAAAATCCAGGAAGAGCCTATATTTCAGTTAATGTAGAGAGGCAGGAAAAACTCTAAGTCACAACTCAAAGCATTCAGGCAAGAGGAAATTCCTTCTTACTTGAAGGAGAGTCAGCCTTTTTTTTTTTTTTTTTTCCTACCTAGGACTTCAACTGACAGGATAGAGTCTGCCCATAATAAGAAAGGCAATCAGCCCTACTCGGTCTATTCATCACATGTTAATCACATATGGAAACACCTTCAAAGGCACACCCGGAAAAATATTTGAACAAATAACCTTTGCATTTCCTGGCTCAGACAAGTTGACATAGAAAATTCACCACCAAACTGTGTGTATGTTATATTAAATAATCATATATATAAGTCAGTAGAATTTGAAGAGTGCTAAGAGGAACCCTGAAATTACAATTAATAGTAAATTATCTTTGTCCTTATTTCTCCTTTTCTCTATCATCCTTTCCTTTTACATATTTTTACTAAGACAACTACTCAACACCTAGAATACATGGAAGAACAGAACATAAATTTTTATTGTAATTCTCATGAATTCAATAAATATCTTGAAATGTCATAATTAAGTTGCTATAGAATCACAGAGGAGAAAGAACCTCATTCTGTCAGGAGATGCCAGGGTATTTTCCCTGAAACGCATAGAAAAGGTCATTGAAGAGAAAAGAAATAGGCAGAAGACATTATATAGTCTATTCAGGGAAATCGTAATGCTCTGTATGGCTGTGGTCAAGAACGTTTGGACTTTGCCTTATACGCAAGTGGAGTGTTGAAGAAATTTAAAGTATAGAATTATCATAATTATGTATTTTTGAAACACACCTTTGGCTATGGGGTGGAGGAGTAGGGAATTAACTAGAGATCATATAGAAACTAAAGGCATAAGAAACCTAAAATTTTTTTCTGAAGGTTACTGTAATTATTCAAGGTAAAACAGCTAAAGCAAAGATGATGATAATGACAAAGGAACAAATTAAAATTGAAGGATAGTGCTTAGTTTGTTAAGGTTTTTATCATGAAGTAGTGCTATATTTTATCTAATTCTTTTTATGTACCTATTGAGATGATCATATGGTTTTTGTTTTTAACTCTGTGTATGTGGTAAAACACATTTATTGATTTGTATATGTTGAACCATCCTTGTATCCCTGAGGTGAAATCCACTTGATCATTGTGAATTATCTTCTTGATGTGCTGTTAGATTTGATTTGCTAGTATTTTCTTGAGAATTTTTACTTCTATGTTTATGTGCAATGTTGGTATGTAGTTTTCTCTTTATGTAGTGTCTCTTTGGTATCGGGGTGAGAATGGTTTCTGTGTTACGTTAAAGAGTGTCAGTGAGATAGGTACCTGGTCGTTTGTAAGTCTGATAAAATTTGTCTGTGATGCCTTTTGGTCTTGGAATTATTTTTTCATGGCAGATTTTTTGTTACAGTTTAGTCTCAATGCTCGCAATTGATTTGCTCAGGATTTTCTGTTTCTTCCTGATTTAAGCTTTGGAGTTTGTCCATTTCAAAAAATGTATCAATCTCCAAATTTTCTAGTTTGTGTGCAGAGGTTTTTATAGTAGTCTAAGATGATATTTCCTATTTCTGTCATATCAGTGGTTATATCTCCATTTCATTTCTGGTTGATTTTTAATTTCAGAGGAACAATATTATAGTGGAACAAAAGTTTTGTTTATATAAAGTGCTTTTGTACGGTTTGAGTAAAAGTTATAAGTGTGCCCATAACCCAGATAGTGTGCATTGTACCTGCTGGATGTGAGTTTAACCATCTCCTTCTCCCCGCACATGCTTGATTTCTGATGAGTGTTATTTCTATATGTGCTTATATATAAGTGTTGATAGATTCATTGTAATTTAATAGTGAGTGTATGTGGTGTTTATTTTTTCCATCTTGTGAATCACTTCATAAAGAGGAATGGTCTCCAGTCCCATCCAAGTTAAAACAAGCGGTATCAGTTCACCATATGTGTGCGTGTGTGTGTGGCTGAGTAGAACTGCATAGTATATGTATACCATATTTTACTAATCCACTTATGTATTGATGGGCACTGGGTTGTTTTCAAATCTTTGTAATTTGAGTGCAGGTGTCTTTTTTTTTATAAAATGGTTTTTTACCTTTGGGTAAATACTTAGTAGTAGGATTACGAGATCAAGTAGCAAGTCTGCTTTTAGTTCTTTGAGGTAACTCCATAATATATTTTTTCAATAGCATTTGCAATCCCACCAACAGTGTCTAAGTGTTTCTATCTCTCCACATTTACACAAGCAGTTGTTGTTTCGGACATTTTGATAAAAATCATTTCACTGGAATTAGCTGATACCTCATTTTGGTTTTGATTTTCATTTCCCTGATGATTACAGATTTGGGGATTTAAAACTTATTTGAATCTTTTAAATTTTATTTCTGGTTAACCTAGCTGGTGGTCTAGTGATTTTATTTATCTGTTCAAAAAATCAATGTGTTGTTTCTTTGATCCTTTGTATTATTTTCTGGTTTCCATTGCATTTAGTTCTGTTCTGATCATTGTTATTATTTTTTTTATGCTGGTTTTGGACTTGGGTTTTTCTTTTTTAATAGTTCCTTGAGGTGTGACATTAGGTTTTTAATTTGTGATTAACAAATCACAAATTTGTTCCTAATTTCTGTCTTTTTTATATAGGCATTTAATGCCATGAACTTAAGTCTTAGCCCCTATATTTGCTGTATTCCAGATATTTGGGAAGCTTATGTTGCCTTTGTCGTAGTGTTTGAAAAAAATTTTGATTTGCATCTTGATTTAATTATTGACCCTAGTATTGTTCAGGAGCATACCTCAAAATAATGAAAGCCATATATAACAAACACATGAACAACATCATACTGGGTAAAAAATGGGCACAAAGCAATCCCAATAGATAAGAATTAAAGTGGAGGGATAACATTACCCTACTATAAATTATCCTGCAAGTCCATAGTAACCAAAACAATATGGTACTGATGTAAAAGCATAGATATATCTCAATAGCAAGGAACAGAGAACCCAGAGATAAACCAAATGACTACAATCAACCAGTTTTTAGTAAGAAGATAGAAATATGCACTGGGGAAAGTAATTCTTATTCAATAAATAGTTATGGGAAAATTATATAGCTACATGCAGGAGAATGAAATTGGATCCTTATGCCTTACCATATAAAAAAAAATAAATTTGATTAAAGATTTAAATGTAAGACTTGAACCATAAAAATTATAGAAGAAAATATTGGAAAAATTCTTTTGATATTGGGCTAAACAGAGAATTTATGACTAAGACTCTAGAAGCAAATCCAGCAACAACAAAGATAAATAAATGAGAATTAATTGAATTTAAAAATTTTTGCTCAGGAAAAGAAATAATCAATAGAGTAAATAGACAACCTACAGAATGGGAGTAAATATTCACAAAACTATAATCTGACAAAGGACTAATTCCTGAATTTGCAAATAACTCAAACAAATCAGCAAGAAAAAAAAAATTGCTCCATTAAAAAGTGGGCAAAAGACATGGGCACAGACAATTCTCAAGACAAGATATCCAGTCAATAAATGTATGCAAAAATACTCATTGGCACTAATAATCAGGGAAATTTAAATTAAATCCACAGTAAGATACACCATACAACAGTTATGATGACCAATTTTTTAAATAATAGATATTGTTCTGGGTGCAGTGAAAGTGGAACAGTATACACTGTTGATGGGACTATAAATTAGTAAAGCTCTATGGAAAAAATTATAGATATTCCTCAAAAAACAAAAAATATACCTACTATTCAATCTAGTAATCTTACCATTGGATATCTACCCAAAGGAAATAAGTCATAATATCAAAAAGATACCTGCACCCAAATATTTATTGCAGTACAATTCACAATTGCAAATACAAAGAACCAAAATTAGTGCCCATCAACTGGTTGATTAATAAAGACAATGTGGTGTATATATACCATAGAATACTACTCGGTCATAAAAAAGAATAAAATAATGTCTTTTGCATCAGCTTGTATGAAACTAGATATCATTATGCTAAGTAAGGAATCTTAAGAAAGAAAAAACAGGTTGATTCTGGAATTTTTCCTTCAGTAGATCTTCGGTCTTAGTGATTCAAACAATGAATTCACAGACCACTAATCAGTGGTAAGACAGGATTTATTTTACAGAAAAGAATAGAGAGAAAAAGCACCAGAGCTCTAGGTAGAGGGAAAAACTCAAGTGGGAAAAAAATCTCTGTCTGCGTGGGTTCTTTGTCTAGGGGTATATATAGTCTCATGGGTCCTTTGTAGTTACATTTGGCCAGAACTTGGTAGGAAATGAATGGATACTGTCCCTTCCACTGAGGTAAGATGAATGAGTGCATTAATGAATAGATACCATCCCTTCCTCTAGAGGCAAGGTTAATGAATGCATTAATGCAT
The DNA here is from genome assembly GCA_963574655.1 of Perodicticus potto. NCBI lineage: Eukaryota > Metazoa > Chordata > Mammalia > Primates > Lorisidae > Perodicticus > Perodicticus potto. The sequence goes on from CAUYRH010073603.1 coordinate 12,328, forward strand.
GGACACAGTCCATTCATGAAATTGGCCTGGTCTAGGAAACTTATGTGAAATTGCCCAGCCTAGGAAATAAGAGGTCCCCCTGAATGGGTGAACCCTATATCACCTTGGAGACTTCAAAATGCTCATAGGGAAGTAGTGCAGTCAGAGGAAGGCTCTCTAGGTCCAAGAGTGGTTCTAGGGTTGGCACCAGCAGCAGCACAGGCTGTGCTGTGGTCTCCTCAACTAACTAGGGATCTGTGGGCTTCCCTCACATTAGCTCTCTTTGTTGCACTTGGTTCTCCAGCTCTGCTTCTCCTCAGCCGCGGCAGCAACACCACACAGAGATGCAGAAGGTCCTTCTGGGTGTCTGGCGCTGACTAAGCCAAACTAAGCCAGGGTGCACCCACCCTTTTCAAAGTGACACCACATGTTCTCATTTATAAGTGAGAGTTAAATGATGGGTATATATGGTCATAAAAGCTATAAAGGACATTGGAAAATAAGAAAAGGAGAGGGCATGAGAGGGTGAGGAATCAATAATTACCTATTGGGTACAATGTACACTATTCCAGTGACAGGTATACTAAAACCCTGCCTTTAGTATTATATAATTCATCCATGTAACCTAAAACACTTTTACCCCCAAATCTATTGAAATAATAATAATAAAAAAAAAGCAAAAGGAGTCAGATATAAAAGCTAAAGGAAATGAATGACTTCTTATAGTCATGTTTCTGGACTGAGCAATCAATTTAATAATAGAGTTTTTTTCCAAAATGAGTAATTCAGGCAGGACTCTGTTTTCAATAGGTTAGATAAATAGTTCCAACATAGACACTTGAATGAAATAACTTTTAAGGCAATAGCATCAAGATGTTCTGTAGGAAATCACTACAGTACTTCTAATTGTGACCATGGATTGTTTAAGGAGACTATACTAAGTATAAAGAGACAAGAGAGGAAAGCCAATAGTAGAAATGCAGGGAGCAACAACTTTTATGGAACAGTCTGCAGAACTGAAGCCCACAGAGAGTACTGAAAAAAAAAAGAATTTGTATATATATATATATGTATTTATTTATTTATTTATTTATTTAATTGTCAGGGATTCATTGAGGGTACAAATAACCAGGATGCAATTATTGATTGCATTTGTTCATTAAAGTCCTTCTGATAATAGTGTTCGTATATTTATTAGTGAAATTGGTCTGAAGTTCTCCTTTTAGTTGGATCTTTTCCTGGTTTGGGTATCAGGGTGATGTTTGCTTTGTAGAATGTGTTGGGGAAGAGTCCTTCCTCTTCAATTTTTTGTAATAATTTCTGCAGTATGAGAATAAGCTCTTTTTGAAGGTTTGATAGAATTTTGATATGTAGCCATCCGGACCAGGGAATTTTTTTGTTGGTAGATTTTTTATTGTTTCTCTGATCTCAATGTTTGAAATTGGTCTATCAAGGAGATGTATTTTCTTTCTGGCCAAGTCTAGGGAGAGGGTGTGACTCCAAATATCGATCCATTTCCTTCACATTGCCAAATTTCTGGGCATAGAGTTTCTTATAGTATTTAGAGATAATCTCTTGTATTTTTGTTGTTGTTATCTGTTGGCATCTGTTGTTATTTCCCTTTTATCATTTCTGATTGAGGTTACCAGAGATTTTACTTTTCTATTTCTAGTTAGCTGGCTGAAGATTTATCTATTTTATTTATTTTTTCAAAAAAAAAAAAAAACTCCTTGTTTCATTCATTTTCTGAATAATTTTTTTTATTTTCAATTTCATTAATCTTTGATTTAATTTTGAATATTTCTTTTCTTCTGCTGGGGTTAGGCTTAGATTATTCTTCTCTTTCCAATTCCATTAGCTGGCTTGTGAGTTTCTTGATGCATTCTCTTTCTGTTTTTTCAAATGTAGGCATCTAAAGCAATAAATTTTCCTCTCAGGACAGCTTCTGCTATATCCCACAGGTTTTGGTATCTTGTGTCTTCATTGTTGTTATAGTCAAAGAAGTTAATTATTTCTTCTTTTATTTCTTCCTGCACCCAACTGTAATTCAGCATGAAGTTGTTTAATTTCCATGCCTTTGTGTGGGGTTGAACATTTTTGTTGGAGCTGAGTTCCACCTTTAATGCCTTATGGTCTGAGAAGATACAAGGTAAAATTTCTATTTGTTTGATTTTGTTGAGGTTTTTTTTGTGTTCTAAGATACGATCAATTTTGGAGAATGTTCCATGAGCCAATGAGAAGAATGTATATACTTTAGCTTTGGGATGGAGTGTTCTATATATATCTATCAAGTATAGTTGTTCTAGAGTCTCATTTAAGTCCCTTGTATCTTTGTTTAGTTTCTGTTTAAAGGATCTGTCCAGCTCTATAAGAGGAGTGTTAAAGTCACCTGCTATTATGGTGTTATGGGATATCCTATTGCTCAGACTAATTAAGGTCTGTTTCAGGAATATGACAGCACTTACGTTGGGTCCATATATATTTAGAATTGAAAGTCTTATTGTATTTTGCCTTGACCAGTATGAAGTATCTATGAAGTATCTGTATTTGTCTTTTGTGACTTTAGTTTCTTTAAATCCACTTGTAGCCAAAAATAAGACTACAACCCCACTTTTCTTCTGAATTCAGTTTGCCTGAAAAATTGTCTTCCAACACTTAACTCTAAGTTTTAATTTGTCTTTTGAGCTAGGTGTGTCTCTTGCAGACAGCAGAATGCCTTTTCAGTGGGGAATTCAAGCCATTAACATTTATTGAGATAATTGATAAGTTTGATAGCATTCTATTCATCTTATTTTGTGAAATTCCATTGCTTAGTTTTATCTTATGCATCATTGTGGAAGCTAGGTTCTGTCCTTTAATTTCTGGGTGCTTACTTTGCTGGTGGTCCATTGTGATGGTCAGTGTGTAGCACAGGTTGAAGTATTTCCAGTAGAGCTGGTCTTGTGGCAAATTTCCTCAATATTTGCATATCAGTAAAAGATTTGATTTCTCCATCAATTTTTAAACTCGGCTTAGCAGAATATAGATTTCTGGGCTGGAAATTGTTTTGTTTAAGTAGATTAAAGGTACCTGACCATTGTCTTCTGGCTTGAAAAGTTTCATTAGAGAAGTCTGAAGTCACCCTGATGGATCTGCCCCTGTAGATCAATTGGTGCTTACTATTGGCAGCTTGCAGAATTTTCTATTTTGTCTTGACTTTGGACAGGTTCATCACAATGTGTCTTGAAGAAGCTCTATTTGAGTCAAGGCAATCTGGGGTCCGTTATTCCTCTGAAAGGAGTGTGTCAGAATCTTTGATGATATTTGGAAAATTTTCATTTATAATATTCTCTAGTAAGGCTTCCATTCCTCTGGGGAATTCTTCTTCCCCTTCTGGGATACCTATGGCTCATATGTTTAAATACTTCATGAAGTCCCATAATTTTGTCAGTGAATGTTCTGCTTTCTCTCTTTCTCTCTCCCTCTCTCTCTCATTTTTTTTTTTTTTTTGCATCTTTAACTATCTGAGTTATCTTAAGAGCTTTGTCCTCTACCTCTGAGATTCTTTCTTCTGTATGGTCTAATCTGTTATTGATACTTTCCACTGCATCTTTAAGTTCCTAGTTGCTTAAATTCCTTTATCTCTGCTATATCCTGTCTATGCTCTTCATCTCATTCATCTCTTATTTCATCCTGTTTTTTGGATTTCCTTTTGGTTATTCTCTGCTTTCTCAGCAATTTCCTTCATTGTTTTCATCACCTGTATTTTAAATTCCCTTTCTGTCATTTCTAACATTTCTGTATAGGTGGAATCCTCTGCAGTAACTACCTCATGGTCCCTTGGGGGAGTTGCCCTGGACTTATTTTTCATGTTGCCAGGATTTTTCTGCTGTTTATTACACATGGAGTGTTTTTATCTCTTTCCTTGCCCTAATTTTCCTTTCACTTCCTCTCACTCTTTAAGTTGTATGCCTCTGCCCTAAGGTTTTGATAAGTCCTTTTGGTATAGGACTAAAAGGATGAGAACACTGAAGAACAAAAATGGAAAAAATATTTTAAAAAAAGAAAAAAGAGAAAGGAAAAGGGGTGATTAAAAGGGAATATTGACAAAATGTAGAGAGGCACTGAAAAAGGTAAGTAGGAGTAATAAAGGTGTACAGTAGGGTACTTTGACCCACACTTTAAAACCCCCCAACCTCTGGGGGTGCTGCATTATGTGGTTTCTTTGAGGTCAGCAGTTCTTTGCTTGTCTGAGCTGACGCTGTACCCCACCTCCACCAAATTGACAAAAATACTATAAATCAAACCAAACTAAACAAACAGAAAAACTTAAAGGATAAAATTGGGGAGGGGGAACCAAATAATAGGGGCAGAAAAACTAGCAAAAATGAAGTTCTTATTTTTAAAGAAGGCAACAATGGGGTGGTGCCTGTGGCTCAGTGAGTAGGGCACCGGCCCCATATGCTGGAGGTGGTGGGTTCAAACCCAGCCCTGGGCAAAAACTGCAAAAAAAAAAAAAAAAAAAAAAAAGAAGGCAACAATGGAAAATTATATTACACTAGAAAAATGAAGAAAGAATAGAAAAAATAGAGAAAAATCTAGGGGGGAAGTGGAAATTAAAAAAAAGAAAAAAATCAAAGCAGTATGTATATCTTGCTGAATATTGTCTGGGCAACTGTTGATCTTATGGGTTGTGAGATACTAATCACAATGCTGATACAACTGTATAAGATGGATACTGGAGACCTCTGCTAAATTCTTTGCCCTCAAACCCCACAAGGTTGAGAGCTTAATTTCTCCTCAGCCCACTTAAAAGACACTTTAAACCATTAACCTTGGCTAAGCAGAGGCTTTCTCAGGAAAGCATGTGTTGCTGGGATCTCTCCTGAAGTGGTTTCCAGCCTATCAAATGTGCTAAAACCAGTCTCACTCTTGCCCCCTGAGGGCCGAGGCTGTAAGGCAGCTCTCCTACTCCTGAAAGCTCTGCTGTTCCTCTCCATCTCAGTACTGGCCTTTGGCACTGTTCACAATCACTAAATCACTTGCCAAGGTCTCCCAGCCCAGGTCTAACTCTGCCACTGTGAGGGTGAAGCCTGCAGGGCAGCTCTCCCACAATGGCTTGGTGCCCCACCCTTAGCCTAACAATAATAGCTCCCTTCTGGCCCAGTGGCTCAGTCCCGGACCCTAGACAATGCTTAGAGTCACCTGCACTCTCACCCAAGGTCTCCTAAGGTAATTTAACCAAGTGCCCAAGTCCAGAAAAACCAAAACAACCCACAGGGAAGGTCTTCCTTGTCTGTATTCTTGATTCTGTTGTAGCTACAGCCACAGCAGCCACCATGGCCTCAGACAGATCTCAACCACTCGCCACTTCTCCACTGCTTTTATCCTCCTCCTGAGGTCCAAAAGTCTCTTGATATCTCCCTGTGTCCCCAAAGGGATGCTTCTTGGCAGGGCCCACAAGCCAGAGGTGCCTGGAGTCTTCTCTCCTCAATCTCACTGTGCCCAGTTGCAAAGAAGCTGTTACTCAGCCACCATCTTGCTCCCCCACCAAAAGAGAGAAGAATTTAGAGCAGTGAAAAATGCACCAGAACAACCAAAAAAGGTGATACAAAATCACAGAAATAAATTATTTCCAATTCAAGGCTGTAGACATCTTGGAAACTTTAAGAAATGAATTGCCTATAGTCATGCTTTGATATTGCTTTAGATGACTGTTTTCCATCATAGTGAAATATTTACATAGAGAATTTAAACATTATGGTCATATATAGACATCAAGAATGGGATATGAGGAACACAGAACTTCCTTTCTTGAGAATGAATACGTTGAAATCAGAAAGAGATAAAATGTTGAAGAGTGTTCGTTAAAAATGGAAGAAAGATCAGTGGACTTTATTTCCATTCTATCTCTTTCCTCTCTTTAAGTATGGGCTTCATGAATCTGATTAACTCTGTCTCTGGACTTGCAGGATAATTTTTCACATTTTCTCGCATGTTTAGGTTATTTACTCAATATTTAGTGACATACGATACCAATGCTCTTTCTGGCAAAAGTTTTTAATATGCACAACATGGAAATGAATTATCTTTGTTGGTGATATAGATGTTTTAATTTTTTTGTTGTTAAGTGAGAAAAATAACATACAAACAAAAATCAAATTTAAGGTTCTTGGCCTTTTGTGACTGGTTGATCACCAGAGATTTTGTCACCCTACATCATTCTCAAAGGGATACAACAGATGTCTCTTGACTACTCAGAGAGTGAGAAAAGGAGCATTAAAACCATGTCTGTGGTTTCTTTTCTTTTTAATTACTTGAGACATATTGGAAATGGGGCTGTTTTCCTTGCTTCTAAACAGCTATGGCCACCTTCAGTTTGTTAACTTCATTTTTTAATTGTTTCATTACTTTTATATATTTATTCTCCCATGCCTCTTTCTTTTGGCTGTCCATGTGTTTAAACTCATTTTCTGAAAGAAAGTTTATTTTGTTAAGCATGGCTTATAAAATAAAATGAACAAACTACAGTCTTAAAATGAATAAAGCATTTTCACTCTGGGAGCCACATTTTCCTTTATGTAATCTTTTTGCAATAATAGGAACAGTTAAATGAAGTTCCTGGCTTTTTCTTTCATGACCTTGTATACTTTTTCCCTCATTAGAAAGTAATTTGTATCTAGCAATTAAAAATACAATAGCTGTTTTGACATATGTGTATCAATTAGATCTTCCCTCCTAAATGAGCCCAAGGTTAGACAGACATAAACTTCCAGCTTTACATTCTCCACAGTTGTTAAATGCAAAAGTGGAATTATTTGAAATCTAGAGAAGGAAAATTGTCTCTTATATCTGCATTGAATAGGAACTGAGCACGTTATGTAGTGAATTGTTATTCTTCTACTCATCTGTTATGATATGGTTATCTGGACTACACCATTTTCCTATTCTTTGTTTCAGTGTAGAGCTTTGGTTTCTATGATATTGTTACTGGAATTTCTTCTTTCAGTAGATCCTTGGTCTGGGAGATTTGAAAAATGAATCTAGGGACCACAGATCCGTGGTAAGACAGGATTTCTTTTGCAGAAAAGAATACAGAAAAAGCACCAGAGCTTCTGGCAAAGGGAAAAACCCAAGTCTAAAAGAAATCTCCCCCTGGGTCTTTTGTCTAGGGATATCCTAACAAAAGAATTGATACAATCTCTTCCATTCCTAGGCCTAGGAAACTTACATGAAATTGACCAGGTCTGGGAAATGGGGAGGGTCCCTTTTCAGATGCAATTGCAAGGGGAGGGAGACAGCGGAGGTGATGGAGACATCTTAGCACTCTTTGGATGGCAACGCAGAGGTGTATATCCAGCAGTTGTCCAGCCCCTTTGGCCACTGCCCCTGGTGCCTCTGTGGCCACCCCCAGCTACCCTCCAACCCGCTGGCTTCTCTGCTGGCTGACTCCAACACCCCCAGGGCAGAGACGGCATGTTGTCCCCTCAGCTGGTTCTGTGCTGGCTGGAATGTCATCCACCTCCATCAATATTATTTTATAAGGCAACGAATCTTTAAACGATATTTAGTGGCCAGAATTATCATTAAAAAAAACAGTTACTAATATGAACAGTAGCTCATTGTACAGTGTATGAAAACAAAGGAGTATTTTAGAAGAAAACAGATATGCTGTTATTCTGCAAGAAGCAAAGATATTTCTGAAAAATCTATTTCAACAAAGAACTTGGGAAGCTCATCAACTCATATCCACTGCCAAATTCAGTGGACAAGCTGTTTTCGATCAGAATATACTGGAGATAATAGAAAAAGATTTTCTTACATCTTTTTTTTCTTAAAGGGTAAGACATCTGACTCAAAGAGTGAATCAGTCATAGACAGAGACATTGTTGAGGCATTGAAGCTTATCTCTGCGGTATATTCCATCAAAAGGAAACAGGGTTTGTGTGTGGTGACTCACACCTGTAATTGCACCGCTTTGGGAGGCTGAATGGGGAGGACTGATTGAGGCCAGAAGTTTGAAACCAGAATCAGCTTAATCAATACAGAGGTTGTCTCTTAAAAAGGTTGACCTTTTTATTTAGCTGGGAGTGGCGGCTCCCCCTTGTGGTCTCATCTACTCAGACGGCTGAGGCAAGAAGATTGAGCCCAGGAGTTGGAGGCTGCAGCCAGCAGTGATGGAGCCACTTCACTCCAGTGTGGGCATCAGTGCAAAATCCTGTCTCCAAAGAAAGGAAAAAGAAAAAAAAATGAAAGAAAACAAATAGATTATCATGAGAAAAATATCTCAAGTGAAAACCATTGGTAAACTATTACACAAATATGTAGAAGATTTTCACAGTTTATTTAGTATTCTGGTAGTAAAATCTTCTTTATGAATATACTTAAAATTAAAAATATCATTACACTAATATATTTTAACTAGAAAGCAAACAATAAAGCTTTTGATTCTGTCATCGCCTTAAGAGAAATAGCTAGAGAAAAATTCTGAAAAGCACTAACTGGCCTCACAGTCTCTTATTTTCACAGAAAAGGTACCATTTTAATGTCATATATTCAGTTAAGAAATGTAATTATAGAGTAGGTAAAACAATAACTACTGTAAAAACAAATCATATGATAAAGAATTAGAGTACATTTGTTAAAATTTTGCCTGAAACACGCTTAGATTTTAATTTGACTTTCAAATAAGGACTTTTAAATGAAAGGGAAAAAATGTTTAAGATTTATACCAGCCTACACACCAATATTCGTAAGTGTGGAAAAAAAACTACAGTAAATAAAATAGAAGAGTTAAATTGAGCTGACAAAGTTCTTAATGTTTATTTTTGTATAAAATAATATGAAACACTCATATTTGCTTTATTTTGAAATGGCAATTACAAGCTGTGGTGAAAATAACATATTTTAATATACTATAGTGCTCATATTTTATTTAGGAAAATCATAAGTAATCTTTAATAGGAAAATCAGAACATTCAGATTGAAATATATGTTTCAGGATCAAGAATTACTTTATATAAGTAAAAGTAATATAAATAAAAGCAACTATGTACAAAATATGAGCTACACTTAAAAAGAAAAATCAGACATTTAATTGTAAAATAGCTAACAGGAATTTTGAACGTAACATATTATATTTGAAATAATAATTTACCCAAATGATTTCTGTAGCTGCTATAGAATTTATGTTTATTATTTATCAGAGAAATGTGATGGGTTTTCCTTCTCTCAAAAACATGGAATTTTTCCCATATGTCCTACAAATGTGATTAATGGGTAATTTGCAACCCGGAGCAATGGCACCTCTATATTGTTACCTCTTGTTAAAAACAACAACAACAAAACCAAAACAACAAAAAACACCTAATAAGGATCTATTAACACATAGCATTTTGTAAAGATGATTTTCTACTTTATATCTGCTACTCATCTGGGAAAACAGGAAAAAAAACTAAAGTTTGAAACCTAAAATTATAAATTCATGTTATAAAGTAAATAATGTTGCTACGTATCATTTTTTAAATTAAAAGCATATGATCAGTGTTTGTAAATTCTTTTGAATATAAATCTGTCCTGCCTAAAAATTCATTCATCAATTAGACTATTTTCCTGGTTAAATTAATTTTAAACTGTTTTCATTTTCTTAATTCTCATCATACCCTACCACCAATCCCCACAGGAAGTATCTAGGAACCTTGGAAGTAGTCATACCACATGATTATAAAATTTGAAATAGGAGGCTGTGTAGAACATCCTATTGCTCCTAGGCTAATAACCTGAACAGAATATTACTGTAATGAATACTCTAGGCAATTGTAACATGATGGTGAGTATTTGTATATCGAAACATATCTAAATAGTAACATGCACTATTATAGTCTAATGGGACAACCGGCCTTGGATGCTGTTTGTCATTGTCCAAAACTTTCTTATAGAGTTCATGATTGCATATGGAAAGGAATTCATTTTACAAAATTAAACAAACACATTTTTAAATAGCCAAAAAGTCATAAGTTTTGAAGAGTACTCGTACAGCGTATCCAATACAGTGAATTAAAATACTTAATTCATTTTTTTTTTTGCTTTGGATTCACAATATTAATAGTCCTGATTAAATATTTAAGTACATTTGTCTTCCTTATTTTTTTCCTTCCTTCCTTGAGGATCTTATTTTGCTGCTAAAAGTTATTATCAGTTTTTATACTTGGTAAAATATTCCTCATCTCTCTTGAAATGTATAACCTGCATCGTAGAGATCTGGGTTCATGGTCTTGGCATTGAGAAAAGAAGGAACGCAACACTACAGAATGATAAGCCTAATCTCTGAGGGCGTATGGTGCCTACAAGACTATGTAATATAACCCATCATAATGTACACATACTGACCTCTTAAATGACTCTTCTGACCTAACATGGAGTCACTTCTGTGAAGCCACAATTTCCTTAACAAAGAAAGCTTCAGAAATGAAAGAGGAAAAGCATGATGTTTCAATTCTATCTATTGTGTTTTGTTACTTTATTTTAAAACTTGAACAATTTTTCCAGTATGTAATTTTAATGTCTAATGAACATATTATAAATAACTTCATTCCTTCTCTCTCCAGGTGTTTAATTATCAAACAGCATAGGTGTCCTTTGTACTACTATTTTCCTTTTATATTTCATAATGATATTAACCTGCTAGGACAATTATTTTAGGTATTGTCCTCAAAATACATGTAGCTTATTTTAACATAAAATTATTTCTTCCTCACAATTATATGCCTCTAACACAATAGGTTTTTATTAATTCAAGGTAGGTGAAATCTGCTGACATTTAAATTGTGATTCATGCTACTTGCATTCCAAATAAGGGTATTGTCTGTCTGCCTGTCAAGTACGCCCTTATCGTTGAACTCAGCTGGATATCCTTGTCTTCATATCCTGCACTTTACTATATGTAATTTTATTATGAAATAGTCTATGTAGCCGTCCAGATCTCTGTAGAAGTCTTCGTGTATTCATTTCATAGAAAGCTGTTGTGTTTTCATGGTTCTTCATGGCTATTCTTTCTCTACAATGTGTATTTTCAAAATAGAAAGAAAAAGACTACAGAATATAAATTTACTCATTTAATATAAGAAAACAATTTCTGATCAATAATTTCTTTTCTTTCAAGGTTAAAATTGGCCTGGAAATAAAAGTTGTCACTCTTTCTTTTCTAAACTATGAATAGAAGTTGAAGTGCAGCTAGTATAGCCTGAGTTTTAAAGAATGTATTCATTCATTCAATTGTTCAACATGTAGAGGAAATTCTACCAGTTGCCATTGGAACTAGTCATTGGAAATTTCAGAAAATCACTTGAACTCTCTAATCCTAAATATCTGAATTTGCAAATGGAGATGATATAATAATAATAAAAAAAAAACGAAATACAACCAACACAAAGGGGAATATAGTATGTACTAAATAAATGCTAGTTATGAATTACTGTGAGTTTTTAGAGTAATGTTTAAGGGTGCAGATTTTACAGCCAGATTTCCCAGGTTTAGTTATATTCGTTAGCTACACAAACTTAGTCAAAATACTCTCTGAAACAAAAACATGGTATTTTCTCTTTTCTAGTGTTGTTTCAATGAGTTAATATGTATATGGAAGTCTCCTTAATCTGTGGTTAAAAATTTTTCTCCAGTTACCTGTGATCAACTGTGGTCCAAAAATATTAAATGGAAAATCCCAGAAATAAATAATCCATACATTTGAAATTATGCATTTCTCTGAGTAGCATGATAATGTGAATTATTCTTTTGTCTAATGCCTTGATGTTGGAGATGCTACCTGTTCATTAGTCACAGAGTAACTGTCTTAAGATGGACTGTGGTAGTATCACTGTATTTGTGCTCAACTCACAATTACTTTACTTAATAATGGCCTCAAAACACAAGAGTACTTTGTCCAATTCATAAATTAAATTTTATCATAAATATGTATATATAAGAAAAAATGTGGTATATGTGTATAAAGGATGTGGTACTATCTATGCTTTGGGGTATCCACTGGGAGTCTTGGCATGCATTCCCCATGGGAAAGGGGGAGTCTGCTGCAGCATAAGTAGATATTGCATGGCAAATGTGTAAAATGATCTCAATAAAAATAACTAGTAGAGATGTCTCTAAAATTTTATCAAATTTTAGAATTGCAAAAACATCTGTTGAAAATCTAGGTATACAAGTGGACACTCATGACATTTATTACTCTCTTATTTTATTAAATATTAGTACTATGTAAAGTACAAAGAAAAACAAAGAAAAGAAAAAAGTCCATATATGCAAAAAAAGCAGAAACATTTTGAAACCATCATAAAAACACTCAGCCTGAAAACGGAATTTCTACCTTTGTGTTTTATCATAAGTTCTGCTCTTATATAACGTCACTGTGTGATCTAATACATTATTGTTAATTTATACTTTTTTGTTTATGATCAGAAGCATAAAAAACTACATATCAATTTTTAGGGATTTATTCTGTATTAGAGTGATATTTATAATACAGTTTTTTGGTTAAGATTTTACACTTAAGCACATGTTATTTGTACGGAAAATTTAACCGTGATGTGTTTCTATGTTAATAAGTTATACTTAGTTAGTTCTAGGCAAATAATGGTATGATGTTATATCTGAGGTTTTCCAGGTTCTAGGATTCTGTTAAACCAATTGTCCCCAACCTCTGCTGCTAACGCTTATTAGATTACTGAAAGCTAAGGAAAAACAAACAATTCAGCAAAATGTCTACATTTTGCTGTGTATAACGTGCACTTTTTGCCTAAATTTTTGTGGGAAAAATAAAGATAAAGCGAATTACACTTTGGTAGTACGACTCAGGAGCAGTGACCCAGTAGGCTTCCTGGGGCTACCACACCCTCCCATCTGGGCCCACTAGGCACATGGATTTCTGGTCTGGCATGATGCAGAATCCAGTGGAAGCCAGGTGGGAGTCTCCACCAACCATTCCAATTAGGGGAGGGAGTGGTTGATACCGGAACTCAGTCTTCTCTCCTGGCTGACTCCAGGCCAAATCTCATACTGTATTTCAGGTTCTTGGTCGTGGGTATTTGAAGAATGAATCCACGGACCACAGGACCAGTGGTAAGACAGGGATTATTGACAGAAACAAAAATTACAACTTACAAAAAACCGAAGTTCTTGGCAGAGAGAACCCAGGAGGGGAACAAGCTCTCCTGCTCCTTCTTTGAGGTCTGTCCTCGGGCTCTCTGCTCAGGGGGTTATATAGTTGCAGGGGGTTGTTTTGCTGGAACTCAACATTGACTTTTAGCGTGTCGGTCTTACCCAGTTACAGCCAGTTGTCCAATCAGCAGTAAGGTGTCGGAACTCTCATGCCCTGGAAACTCACATGAGGAGACAGAAAGGTGCCAGTGTCTCCCCTGCAGGTGTTTGGCCCTTCTAGTAAGCTGGTTCCTCCAGCCGCCACAGTATCAATACTGCCAAGGCTAAGGCGGCAGGTCGTGGCACCACCTGTCCTGCATCAAGGTGATGGGGTTGGTGAAGTGGGAGCTGGCAGTGCCAGTCTGGGCTGAGACTCAAGGTCCGGTTGCAAAGAGGAGACCAGGAGCTCCGAGCAGGCCCCAGGTAACCTTCTGGCGCTTGTGGGCTGAGCAGCTGTAGAAGGTCCCAACCCACTGGCCCCCTATGATAATCATCTTGGCTGCTCCTCTCCCACCCCTCCCACCACACACACACCCTTGACAGAGAGGAAAGGACTCTGAAGAGGGAGCGAAGGGGCAGCCTTCACAGAGTGGGTGCTTATGGGAGAGCAAGGCCATCTGCATGTTGACCAGGAGGGTGAGCCCTACCAGAAATGTCTCTCTAGGCTAGACCCTACCACCTTCTTGAGAGGTATTGGAGGTTGGGGTCCTAGTAGTTTCCTATCCAAGTTCCCTGAACACAGATGACCTGCTTTGATTGCTTGATTATTCGGCTGAGCTGGAAAGTTCAACCTAGGAACAGAAAGTAAAAACAATAGAAATTGGAAGTAAAAGTGGAAGGGCATAGGCAGTGTGAGTAGAAAGCAAAGTAACTTGCACAAGGTTTGGGGTAACAAAGAGAGATTATATTTAGGAAGAACAAAGAGAAAGTTTAGAGCACTTCCACAGAGAGCTGGAAGCAGGTCCCTCTCATGGAGGAGAAAAGGTGAGCCAGAGAGTTGCCAAGCCCATGCAGGGTTTAAATAATCTCTCTGTTCAAATTAGTTGCAAGTCTTTCATTAGCTTCTCTGTGTCTCCAGGCAGTATTGCCCTTTCCTATTGGTCATTGATGGTCTCTTTCTATTGGTCATTAGTTACCTAGGTTATTTCATACCCACATTTTTCCCCGTTTGCAGACTTCCTGGTTTAGCAAGCCAGGTTTTCCTCCCCAAAATCTTGAAGCCCTGAAGCCCCATTTTGGTATCTTTTTTAAAAAGGCATTTTCCTGAAAGTTGTGCCAAAAATGTGGGTGAGCATTCTACCCCAGAGCACATTTTGTACAGAAAAATATGGTATATTTCAAAGCGATGTAATGTTTATGCTAAATGCTAATTACTTTTTTATTCCAACATTATGTGATTGTTATGTGTCACTGGAAGTCTGCCTCGGAGATGCTTTTGATACTGAAATTTCTTCAGGAGGTCCTTGGTTTCTGGGATTCGAAAAAGGAATCCACCAGCTACAGGTCAGTGGTAAGACAGCATTTATTTTACAGAAAATAATACAGCAAAAGCACCAGAGCTCCTGGCAGAGGGAAAGACTCAAGTCAGAAAATCTCTCTGCCTGGGTTCTTTGTCTAGGGGTACATATAATTGCATGGGGCCTTTGTCGTTACATTTGGCCAGGACTTGGTAACAAATGAATGAATTGGAATAGTATCAAGAAATTCAGAATGATGGAAAAGTACATTGCAAGGGAGTCAGATATATTCCATAAAGGTGGACATAATGACAACTTCTTTTTCCCTTCAGGGAAAGATGATTTCCTTTCCTAATAACTCTCAGAATTTTTCACATAGTCTTTAAAGGCTCATTATCTATCCAAACATCATTTATTGATGCCAGATACTAAGTTCCAGGAATAAAAAATGAAATAAAATATATAATGATTTCCTGTTCTTAAGCCCAATTGGATGAAAAGGTATATAAATAATTAAAGCATGCAGTATAAGTTCTTTAATAGAGCTGCATTCAAGATACTTGTGGAGAAAATTCATATCTGCTTTTAATAGAGGTTTTGATACCAGATAAATCTGAAGACTGCAACAGAATATAGATTCTGGATACAGTAGTTTTTTTTAAAAAAATGAGTACTTGAAGTCATCATAAAGGGAAAACAAGTAATAATTTAGGGTTCACTGTTTCAAAGAGAATGAAGTGTATTGTAGTGAGCTGACTTTTTCCATAGACTTAATCTATCAGAGCATTTGTTTATTGACTGTCAGAGATAGAAAGGCCTCAGAGGAAACAGCAGTCCAAAGCTTGTGGCATCTTATGAAGCTGACTATAAAAATATTGGTTTTAAGGCTACCAGGGCGGTCAGGATTAGAAGGGTCCATATTGTGAATACAGTGCTGTATATTTGGGGTTAAAATCCCAAGAAACCAGTACAAAAGTAGTCCTTAGGAGGCTCAAAAGCTAAGCAGAGATTTCAACAGTCCCACTGTGTTGAGACAACATTGGGAATATCTGGTGTGCAAAGAAAGAAGACAACTCGTAAAATCCCCAAGCTTCAGGTGAGAACTTTTATTGTATCTCATCTTAAATACTCACACTTAATTTTAGCCATTTTTAATTGTGGCCAACATTCCACTGGTTCAAAAGCACTAGCTGTAAGATCAAACAATTTCATCAAATACAGATATATATGTATATTTGCAATCTGAAGCCGAATATTTCCATTTGTGCATTGATAGTGTTGTCAAGGACACTAAATTCAACTATGACTATATCCTCTTTTCTTCTCTCTGATAAGTTCCTTCTTCTGGATTTCTTATTTTAGTTATTGTTAACATATATCTTCATGTATCCAGGAACCCAAAAGACACTCATGATCTCTGATTCTCTTTTCACTGTCTAGCAGAAAGTTTGCCCTAACCTCTGAAAATTAATGCCTCAAACACCTCCAAGGACTAATTTTCACTCTAATTCTGCTTGTCCTTAGCTAACTGGTATCTTTTGCCCACATAGTTTCAATGCACCCCAATAGCATCCTTTCTTTCTGCCCCTCTTTTTCCCAAATAGCCACCATGATTATCTCTTGTCATAACGTATTTCTTACGTGGCTAGTCATTGCCCCAATTACAACCTGACTTCATCCCACTTCTCCCGTAACACTTGTGTCTTAGATGCCCGAGATGTTTATTCACGCTCTTCTCTTTGCTGAGAATCCCCTCCCTACTCTTTGTACACCTGAAAAATTACTGATCACCCTTCAAATAGCATCTTTACTATGAAATTTTAAAAATTATATTATTTTGGTGTAGATATTAATTTTTCCCTATGACTCTATAGCTCCTTCAGCCATACATCTAGATTAATACTTACATTGTATTTTCATGAATTGCTTATAACTCTATCTCTTTTTGTGTAGTGTGCTCTATTAAACCCAGGCTCATATTAAGTGTCTATTTCTTCATAACTTAGCATTGAATTTCTGGGACATAGTAGTGACTTGAATTATATTTCACTGATTGAATGATATTTCACATCCTGGAGGATTTTTTTGCCTGATAACACCCCAAATATGAAAGGAATGGACCTTTAAAATAAATAATCATTATTCTTATACCCAGTTAAAATTTTGGAGGAAAGAAGTATTCAAATAAGCATACCAAAAAAGTATAGTACTTTTAGGAAACCCATTTAAATGGCAAATAACTTTTAAGGAGATAAAGTATGAAGCAATTTGGCTGAAATGAAATTACGATAGTATCACTTTTAAATTAAATTTATCTGCTGATCTATTTTTGTGATCTATCCTGTCTCTAGACTAACATGAATTGTTACCACCGTTGTGAAATCAAACATAGGACAGAATTATGGATTATATAATTTTCACCAATCCTTGTAATTTCAGCAGGAATATGTCAAATAAATATTTATTTCTTCTTGTATATTTCTATTTCTAGTTTATCATACTTATTAGGTCTTATATGAAATAATAAAAAAGTGTATTTTGTCACCACCAACATCATATTTAAACATCCAACAAGGAAAACATTTGAAAAATAATATATATTTTTATTTCTGAATAATTCAAATAATTTTGGTAAACATGGCAGTTTCTAGCATAAACTTTTTCCTGATTCTAACTCCTTCAAAAATTAAATAAAATACACTTTTCAAAGCTTAATTTAAAATGTTTAAAAGATACCTGAAAGAAAAAAAAATCTATAATCATCATCGTCACATATTGTATGCTTCAAAAATATTTATATAGGGAGTAATCACAGTATTATTTTTATTCTCTTTACAAGATTGTCCTCTATGAGAACTAAATATATGGAGAAAAGAATTGCACAGCACAGTGAATGGTGCTTCCATTGTCTAAAAATTAAGCTAGCCATACATTCTCAGCCAGATATTTCGATGTGATGATATATTATCTTCTAAAGTCTTATGTTACACAATAAGTACCTATCTGAAGAATTTATGAACCACTCAGTATATCTGAATCCGAAGCACCTTTTCCAGAAAGAGACTTCTCTGTAAATGACAATCACCAATGATAATTTAACGTAATATGTTTTTAGGCCATTTGTGGATGCCTACTGGTAGTAAATATAAAGACATCATTCAATTTTTGTAATTTTCCTCTAATAATTTGATATTAATTTGTGGTATAAGTGAGAGTTGAATTTTCTCTCTGGTATTAACTTTCTATTTAATTAAGTCAAATTAACGGATAGGATAATCAATTCATTACTGTCATTTTAACATTAATTCAAAATCTATTTGTGTAAATTTATAGATGTTCTATAAGTTCTTGACATGGTCAAAGATTTTCCAACCAGATGTATTATTGAGAATTAGATAAAATACATGAAGTGGGAGGCATAACTTACATTGCATTCACAGGTCTCCCAATAATTTTTTTGAAAATCAATAGAGAGGTCAACTTGATATACTGTCCCATAGAGTCCATGGAGTGGCACTTTAGCTTATTTTGCTTTAAACAGTTCTAAGACAGGAATTTCTCTGAAAATAACTTTGAACAGAGAAGCTCATCATAAAAATGTTTGCGTAATTGATAAGGCACTTCAGTTTACAATATTGCCATTCATTTTAATAATCAGAAATCTTACAAATTGAGTAGTGTGAAAATAATACAAGAGTAGGAGGAGGAGGTGGAAGAATAACCTATACGCTAGAACTCCCAGGAAACTACTTCTTTCAAAAAGTAAAAGGCACATTTATTATCATAGTACCTAATTAGCTAATGCAGATCAATAGATCAGGAGATATGGCTTCAGAAGATTAGCAAAGCAACAGGCTAAAAGTAGAATAATTTTGTGTTGGGTAAGTGGGTTTCTTTGAGAAAATGTTCATAAAAGGAGGAGGAATTAGAGATATATATAAAATCCATTGAAAAATTCCTAATATCTTAAATTTAAATTTCTATTATATAAATCAAAAAGACATTGCAGTAATTATAGTGTCTCTTTTGTGAAATAATCTAAGAAAACGCAAAAACAAAAATGTCTTAAGAAAATGCTAGTATAAGATGTACTAGCATGTACCTGAAATACACATTTAAAAAAATCTAAATTTGAGAAAAGATGAAATTGTTATTCAGAATTTTAGGGAAAAAAAAATAAAGGAGAGCACATACAAAACAATTTTTTCTCTAATGTATATTTCCTTCTTCTTTTTTACTTCTTTTAATATAAGGAAGGGAGCATTTGCTTTTCCTTGACTCCCAAGCTATTTCTGCAATGCCTAATTTTTGTAGCTCCTTAGTACAATAATTTAAAATAACAAAATAAGTAAATCTTCCTATTTTGCAAATGAAGATAATGAGAACTAAAGAAGTTAAACTATTTATTTAGGCAAAAGAACAAAAATTAAAATTAAGTAGAACTCAACATATTTAAACAGTTCATATCTATTTGTCTTGTTTTTACTTGTTTAGGTATTCCTTCTGTATAACTCAGGTAATTATCTTTTTAGGGATATCCATATACCACATAGCAAATTCAATTTGCTCTGGGGGTTCAGAAGGATTGTAGCAAACAGTTGGCCCACTGTGGGGGGACACATATCTGATATTGGGTGTTATTATATATGCAAGTACTTTCAGGCTTTCCTGTACATTCATAATAAGAGTAAACAAATAACATAATTTGACAGTTTGTCTAGTTTGGGTTACCTTTTGGATACATTTTTCACAAACTTCTTCATGTCTTACACCTAAGATAAAAGATAAAAGATGAAAAAATGCAAAGCAAAGAATCTGTAATCAGTCCCACGCTGCTGCTGCTTATCCTCAAGCTTCTGCCGTACATAGACCAGTCATCTCCTGGTATGTGAGGCGGGCAGGGCTGTACTCTGTTTTTTCAGGATAAGATGATGGGGATGCTCTGGGTAATATTGGACCACCCACTCCCCGTCACGAGCTGGTTTCACATGTGTGCAATGCATCCAGGCAGGAATGCCATTCACCTTCACTGCTGTTGGTGTGGACAGGGTCTCCAAGTAGGGGCCTTTTCACTATGATTTCAGAGGGCTCAGGCTCCAATCTTTAATGCACACCTGTTTACCTGGAGAGTAGCAAGATACTGGGAGTGATAAACAGAATATCTATCATTCGTCCATTCTGAAATATTTTTTCATTATTTTCCCAGGGACAGTAATTGGTTAGTATGTTAGTTAAGTTTTTTTTCTAGCAATTCTCTCAGAGTCCCTAGTAAATTTCTTAAAATGAGAGGGGTCCTGTGATATAGTATTTTATAGGGTCAGTAACCTATTCAAAAACCAGCAACAACAACAAAAAACACCATTAATAACAATTTTGCAATATATACAGACGTGTCTTTTTATATTTTCAATAATAATTAGAAGTTTTCCATGTAGATATACTGTATATTTCTGAAGAATTATTTCTGTGTATTTCATATTTTGTGAACTTTAATTCTCTAATTGTTATTGGTATACAATGAATATTTTTATGCTGAACTTTAATAAAAAAATTGCATCAGTTAAAGTACTGTAAACTAACAGTTCACATCTAATTTTCTATAGCCATATTTTGATACTACTTCATTAATGATGAAATGAATTTAATTGAATATTGCCAGTGAGTTTTTCTTTTTTCTTTCTTGCCTTATTCTTTTTTTTTTTTTTTTTTCCGAGAGGGTGGGGATGATTGTCTTTCTTGATACCCAAATGAAAATTTTATATTTTACTTAAAAAATAAAACTTTCATTTTCATAATTTGCCAGTTGGGATTTAGAGGAAAACATTATTTTTTATGTTTCTAAATATAAAGCAGAAAAATTAAAAAGAAATATGTTAGTGACTTCTTCCCATAATTTCCTTTGGGAGGTTGCATACTTTTTGTAATAAATACACAAATGTAAATAAGTACTTATTTATTCTATTTTAGCCACAATTCACAATAACTTTTTGTAGCCTTCCTTTAAAACACCACATTATTTTGGCACAATCTAGAACTGACAGATAAAAAGTGTCAAAACACCAAGCAAGTTGGGAATCATTATTAATTACTAATTCTTTGTAGCAATGATTGTAAGTATCTGTGAAAGCATTTCCAGCTGAAAATATGAGTAGGTAATTCATAAAAGAAGAATTTCTATTCTTTTAGGTTGCTTATGAAACAGTTTTTAACCTTGTGAGTAACCAAATAATTTGTAATTAAAGCATTGAAGGGATACTTAATTCATCCATCATGTTAGCGAACAATTAAAATGTGTTAATATCAAGTGATGACAAGGAAATCAGTAAATGAAAACAAATCCTCTCATCTGGTGGAAGAAACACTTTAAGGACAATTTGGCAATATACATTAAAATTGTACATGTACATTCTCTATGACTTAGTAATTCTACTTCAAATTCTTAGAATTTAGGCCAGGAGAAATGCTCCTACATTACCACAAGATAAATTCATAATGTCAAATCACCATAATATTGTTAGTAATTCAGGAAAAATAGGAAAATGAACACCAAATGATATGACTAGGTTAAAAACAGTAAATTGGATATATATTCATTACTATGCTAAAATAGTGCTAAATGAAAAATAATTTTTTCTATGACTTTTCCTCATTAATGCTATGCATTTCCTACGATGTGTGTGTGTGTGTGTGTGTGTGTGTACATGTGCATACTTCTGCTTTGTTTATAAATGTAGAGAAAACAATTCTGGAAGATGCCCAACATTCAGTAGCCGATAAGAAAGACCAAGATTGATGCTGATTAATAGCAATAGTAGCAGTGACTTTATTCTTATGTACAATATTTTAGTCTTTTTTCCAGGAAAATTTTGCTTGTATGTTATTTATATAATTAAAATTTTTGTTTAAAAGTTAACATAAAATAAATCCACTAATAGCTCTGAGGATAAAATTGTATAATACTATGCCTAATGTTCTAGATTTAGTTACCATTTAGCTTCGTGTCACTATTAAGACATAACTGTTTTAGTTTGAGATCATCTTTGAGAAAATTATAATCCTCACCTTTCTTGAAACAAGTAAACCTTATTCTAGGCCATATCTTCTTCTTTTTTCTTTAAATAGATTCAACATCACCCTTGGTAGAGTGCTGTGGCATCATAGCTCACAGCAACCTCCAGGTCCTGGGCTTATCCGATTCTGTTGCCTCAGCCTCCTGAGTAGCTGGGACTACAGGCACCTGCCCAGCTATTTTTTTTATTGTTGCAGTTTGGCCGGGGCCGTGTTTGAACCCTCCACCCTCAGTATATGGGGCTGGCGCCCTACTCACTGAGCCACAGGTGCGGCCCAGCCATATCTTCTAATGCATTCATCATAATGTTAAGTCTGAGAGATACTGTTTTAGTAACGGGTATTATGAACTTATCATTTTGATCCTGCTTATACTTTTTTTGGTGGATTAATGACAACCCTGGAGAATTTAAAGGTAGGTAAAGATTAGCTCTGACCCTGAAGTCTTGCTACAAGCTTGAAAGAAAAACAACTTCTAGACTAAATCCTCTTTAGACCAAATCTAGAGAGAAATTTATTAAATAAACATTAACAAGTAAACATAAAATAGTCCATGCTACTTATTTATTAACTTAATAAAACCCTAAACCTCACCTTGAATGGAAGATTAAATATAAGACAGACCTGCCAATAATAACATAGTCTTCTATGTCCCATTTAGCTGATAACAGACAATTAGAAATTCTTGAACCCAATGAATGAACACAAGATCATTAAATGATTAAGCTTTTCAATAATTTTATGCTCTGATTATGCAAAGATGAGGAGTGATTCTTACACATTTTAGTCAATTTACATATTTTGAATACTATTAATTTTACTAAAAGCCTATTGCTAATATTCATTATAGTGATTAACAAGCCATTAATTTCAACATTAGGAACATTTCATTACACTATTTGGAGAAGGCCTTAGTGTTGCTTGAAATACAGATACATGTAGTAGAAGTACTTTTAGCAGTTACTGCCAAGTTTAGATTTCCTAAATTTAATTATAACTGAACAACCTTTGAGTTCAATTTTATGATTAAGACAACTGACTAAGCCTAGGTGATTGTAATATAATCTTTCTCATATGGTACTAGCATTTTAAAGTGTTTTAATCAAAACAATGAGAACTCTTAGTTTTATAAAAAATACATGATTTGTATTACCTAAAATTTATTGATATGACTGTAAAGGGTTTCAAGTTCATCCCTGTGCTGTAATGTTTTGGTTCAGAACAGGTATATCATAGGCTATTTCTTAAGCCCCATCTCTTTTTTGGCTTAAGAATGTTTTGTTGATCTCAGAGGTAATTTATTTTCTTATTTTCTTGTTATCCCCTGCTATTATTATAATAGTCAAGATTCTTGCTTAAAAGAACATAATCCAATCCAGACTGCTTTAAACAAGAATTGACATTAAGAAAAGGTCCAGAAAAATAGTGGTGTCCAGGATTTGCTCTATTCTCCATCTCCACTACCTGATGTGTCCCTAGGACTTGTACACTCCATACATAACAATTTCAATCTCAGGTTGGCCTTGGCCTTATAGTAAAACGACTATAGTTCTTTTGTCCAATACAGCATCCTGATTAGAGACAGTATATATGTTAGAATTTTGAATTTTTTACTAAATTTTTATTGGCATATTGTACAAAATTCAGGGTTCAATAATATTTTGACACATGCATACATTGTGTGACGATCAAATCCAAGTATTTTGCATACACATCATCTCAATCATTTGTCATTTCTCTGTGTTGGAAACATTGAAAATCCTCTCTTCTAGCTATTTAGAAATACATAATAAATTGTTGTTACGTATAGATGCACCCTACTATATAACACGTAACATGTCCACTAGCATTTCTCTTAACTGCCTATAATTTTGTACTTGTTAACCAACCTCTCCTTAGCTTCTTCTCACCCCTTTCCCATCTCAGCCTCCAGTTACCCCAATTCTCCTTTCTACTTGCATGAACACACCTTATTTAGCTCTCAGGTGAGTGAGAATATTTGGCATTGGTCTTTATGTGCCAGACATTTTGTTACTTGAATTTCCTTGCCAGGTGTGTGGTCTTGGGAATAGAAGAATGAATTCACTCACCATGAGTAAACACAAGGATAGATTTTATTATAGATGAAAGGAAAGCAAAGCCTCTGGCATAGGGGAAGGGGTCTTGAGAAGGTTTCTGCTTTCAACTCTCTGTCTAGGGGTTCATATGGTTTCTAATCATATTTCCTTCCCTGCAGGCAGGGGGTTTGGGGGAAATGGAATGTATGTCTAAAACACATGTCATAGACTTGGCGCCAAAGGCCTGTGGGCAGAAGTTAATCTCTAAGAAGCCATTATTTAGAAATGCGGCCATGTTTGGGGCACTCTGCTCTTCTGGGAGCAGTGGAATAGATGGAACATTGTTCAGACTTATTTACAAGTCTGCTTAGACCCAGAATAAGGAGACCATGTCCAGGCCTAGATGGAGGGAACCTGCATCAATTTCACTTAACATAATGTCCTTCAGGTTCATCCACATTGTCTAAAATGGTAGGACTTTCTTTCTTTCTTTATTTTTTGAGACAAGTCACACTCTGCTGCCACAGACTAGAGTGCCATGGCATCAGTCAGTCAACCTCAAACTCTTAGGTTCAAGCTATCCTTCTGTTTCAACCTCTCAAGTATCTGGGAGCCCACCACAACACCCAGCTAATGTTTTTCTATTTTTAGTAGAGACAGGGTCACATTCTTTCTTAGTCTGGTCTCAAACTTCCAACCTCAAGCAATCTACCCACCTTAGGC
The DNA here is from genome assembly GCA_963574655.1 of Perodicticus potto. Taxonomy (NCBI): domain Eukaryota; kingdom Metazoa; phylum Chordata; class Mammalia; order Primates; family Lorisidae; genus Perodicticus; species Perodicticus potto. Next base: position 36,797 of record CAUYRH010073603.1, read on the forward strand.
TCCCAGAATACTAGGATTAGAGGTGTGAGCCACTGCACCCATTCTCATTCCTTTTCACTTTAGAATACATCTCCACTGTGCATACACATCACATTTTCTTCATTCATTCATGTGTTGATGGAAACTTACATTAATTCTCTATGCCTACTTATACAGGGTGTTTGGCACCCCAGCCAGATTCGCTGAGCTGAGAAGAGGACCTGCCACCTGCACCCTGGTGATGTTGGTGCATCAGCAGCTGGCACAGGAACCAGTTGATTGGAGCGTGGGCTAGCAGGAGGTTCCAGTAGCCAAAGGGGCCAGACAACATCTGGGGAGACACCAGCAACTGAGTGTCTCCTTCCCCTTGCACTCCTGGATGAACAGAGAACCCCTATTTCCCAGCCTAGGTCCATTTCATGTAAGTTTCCTAGACCTGGACAATTTTAGGAATAGATTATATCCATTCTTTAATGCACTCATTCATCTTATGCCAGAGGAAGGGACAGTATCTATTCATTTTTTACCAAGTCCTGGCTTAACATAACTACAAGGATCCATGCAACTATAGATACCCCTGGATAAAGAA
>CAUYRH010073604.1:0-12793 GCA_963574655.1 Perodicticus potto
CAGGCATCCGCCACAACGCCCGGCCATTTTTTGGTTGCAGCCGTCATTGTTGTTTGGCGGGCCCGGGCTGGATTCGAACCCGCCAGCTCAGGTGTACATGGCTGGCGCCTTAGCCCGCTGAGCCACAGGTGCCGAGCCAGTTTCCATCATTTCTTGCCTAAAGAATTACAACAGTGTGGGCAGCGCCTTTGGCTCAAGGAGTAGGGCACCAGACCCATATACCAGAAGTGGCAGGTTCAAACCCGGCCCCGGCCAAAAACAGCTAAAAAAAAAAAAAAATTACAACAGTACCTTAGTTTTTCCCCTTCAAATTCACCCTCTACTTCCTAGCTGTCAGATCTGCTTATTAAGAAATTCAAACAAGTCCATTCCACTCTTCAGCTACAAATCTTTAATAGTTCCCAGTGGCCTACTGAACAAATTAAAACCTTATTAAATTGGCAAAGCCCTCCAAGTTCCAGCTTCATCTGTCTCTCCAATCCTATGTATCTTTCCCCACACTTTATGCTCCAGCAACACACAACCATTTATATATTGCTTAGGTCCATGCCTCTTTTAAATGCCATCTGCTTTACCTGGAATTCCCAAACCCTCACCCTCCTTCCCTGAGAGCGAAAGAGCCCAAGTCAATTGTTAAAATAGTCACTCATTTTTATGATACTCTTTCCAGAAATTGATGTGGCTATACAGAGCTTTCTGATCCCTCGCTCCCTCTGTTCCTTTCACTCCTTTTTCCTAGGGGGAATCTCTTCCCCAAAATAAGGCAAAATAATTTTTCTCTGAGAGCCTATAAATTGGGACAATATTGGAATAATCTGAAAGACCTCGGGCCATGGCCAGGAGAACTCAAAAGACACCAGGTCACTCCAGCTTCATCTTAGAAAGCATCACCAGGATGGAATCAGCATCTGGGGAGGTTCATAGGGTGGGGGCCAGAGTAGGCAATAAGGAGAGAAGTAGAAAAAAATGAGAGAAGGAGACCAGGGAGAGTGAGAACTTTAAGATGTCCATCTGAGGCCATCTCTGCATGGACCGGAAGGCAACCTCATGGGAAAGAAAAAATGTTTTCCACTATTTTCTTGGCTACATGAGCATGCTGGTATTAAGACTTTTCTTTTAACAGGGATATGTGCAACCACTCCTGATGCTGCTGGGCGTTCCTGGGATTACATACCTGTTGACTCATAGGAACTAGGAGTTCATAGGTGATACCTCACCTTTCTCTTTGTCTATTCCTCATTTTTCCACCTCATGTGCACTTTTGGCACTAGAGCCCTTTTCTTTTTTGAATCCTATAGTACTCTTTGAGAGGTCAAAAAGTAAAAAGATTCTGAGAGCAAAGGCAATACATCTTACTGACTAAAGGTGGAAAAATATACCCTGGTGGAGGAAATTATAGTGATTTCATAAATCCCTGGAGCTTACCCATCTACCCTAACCGTCACCCCCTACCAGTGCACACACACTTTCACAGACTCTCCTTTTCTCAGAAAATGAGATAAAATCAAAGTCAACTACCTACCTCCACCATTTCAGAGTTATTTATCTCCACATCTAGTTTCAAAGAAATAGGTATTCCTACTTCAGTTTGAGACTAATTTTTCATCTATCTTCTTGGTAGGATCTCATAGGTGTTCCTTCTACACTCTCTCTCCCCTGTTGGACAACCTAAGCACCAAGCAAACCAAATTGCTTGCAATTCCCCAAAGATGTATTTACATATTGATTTGTCCGATAATGAATAACATTACATTAGGATTATCTAAAAGACTAACAGTCTAGAAAGAAGAAATTTCCATTTTAAACATATTGTTCAAATTCAGTAAAATATTTCCTATATAATCTAAAATGTGCACTTCCCAGCGTCACAGCTTAGTCTCTGTATCACTGTTTTCAAGTTTAATCACAAATAGAACTAAACAATTCACCTTCTGTTTCCACAACTTTGCTGAGTTGGGGGCTTAGAGACACAAACTGCACCTAAAGCTTCTTGCTCAAGTTCAACCATCAGACCTGGATGAGGGCCACCTGTGGGGCTCAGAGATCTTGGAATTCACTCCCACAGGGAACACAAGGTTAACTGAAGGATCACTCATTAAAAATGTGTTTATTTGGCCCCTACATTTTTTTTTTTTAATCAGCAGGTTAAGACACAAAAGGACAATTGCATAATTCCACATAGGTGAGATACCTAAATAAGCAAATCCATAGAGACAGAAAGTAGAGCAGAGGTTACCAGGGACTAGGTGAGGACGGGAAAGTCTGATTACTTAATAGGTACAGAGTTTCTGTTTGGAGTGATGAAAAAGCTCTGGAAATAATGGTGACAGTTACACAACATGAAGAATGTACTTAATGCCACTTAAAAATGATTAAAATATCACAATAAAAATGCTATTAAAATGATTTTTTAAAAAACCTAAAGTTCTTACCGCAATCTAGGCCTGATCCAGCAATACCCTATTCCCTAGCCCAGCCCTGTGCTGTGCCTCCTCAATCGCTGTTCTCCAGATTTCTGGCTTCCTTGCTCTTCCTCAACAAATAAACTGGGAACTAAAATAAAATCCTAAGGCCCCCCTAAGCAGCTGACTGACTGGAACCTCTCTTGGCCAGGAGGATCCCTAAAACTGAGTTGTTATTCATGGGAAAGGACATCAGACCTGCCTGATCACGCCTCTCTTCTTCTTAGAGCCGTCCTCTGTGACTCACTAACAAGCCTAAGCCTTGGCAAGACCTCCCTGCAGCTCCTCATACGCAGAACAAACCGCTTGAGTCTGCCAAGTACCTTGTCTCTAATTAACAGACCCTTTATCTTAAGCATTTCTTTTCACTGACTCCTGGTCTTTTAGATAAAGGCTTACTCTCTCAACAAATGGTCAGCTAAAGAATCTTTAAACCCACCCCAATTCCAGATGTCTCACCTTTGGGGGCCAACCAATGTATGTGTTGATTTATGACCTCACCTGTAATTTCTGTCTCCCTAAAATGTATAAAAACCAAACTGGATCCCTACCGCCCGCCATGAGTCCACTTGCTCAAGGTTTCTTGGGAATGGCTCCTCAAATTTGGCTCAAAATAAATCTTCTTAAATTATTTTACTGAGTATGGCTTCTCTTCCATCAACAAAACCAACACACGGGCATGATAGGGAGTTTGTGCCAGACACTCCCTCTGCCTGGAAATCCAGCTTATCGCCCTCACTCCACAGTAGGCAATACCCTCCCTATGCTGGTTTCTACTCAAATATCTTCTCTAAGACCCTCCCTGACTATTTGGATAAGTCAGGGTTCAACCAGATAAACTGAAGCAGACTGGGTACCTGTGCTCAATGGTTGGAGCTCCAGCCCCATGCACCAGGGCTGGCAGGTTCAAACCCTGCTTGGGCCGGCCAAACAAACAACAATAACAACAAAAAAGAAAAATACCCAGACAAACAGGCAGTATCAAATACATATTTAGAGATTTACTGCAAAGAATTGGCTTACATGATTGTGGAGGCTAGCTGGGCAAGTCTAAAATCCAGACAGCAGTCTGTCAGAAGAGCAGGCTGGAACTCTTGCACACAGGCTGAAGGTGCTGTCCACAGCTGAAATCTCTTCTTCAGGGAAGCCTCGGCTCTGCTCTTAAGCTCTAATTAACATGTAAAAGGTCTGTTAATTAGAGATTGAATCAGGCCCACCCAAATTATTTAGGATAATTCCCCTTCCTTAGAACCCCTCATTATGGAGTTTAGTCACATCTACAGAATACCTCCATCACAACGCCCAGATTAGTGTCTGATGAATAACTGGGGACTGCAGCTCAGAGAAGTTGACAGATAAAACTGAACATCACGCTGCTGTACCTAAAATAGAGTTCCTTTTAACTCTCTGCCCCTTACCTGGCTTGATTTTCTTTCTCCTGTTGCAGAGGAAATGGCCTGGGGGAAAAAATGGCAGAAATATTTTCTGTCTTCCCAAATTTAGGGGAACTAACCCTGCATCCCTGCCGTGGACCAGTGGTCAGGAGGGACAGGGAATGATTCTTGCTCTTTGTGCCACAGGAGACAGCTCAAGGGAACCGTCTGGGTGGAGGCCACAAGATCTTAGCTGAAGATGGGATGAGCGTAGGTCATGAGATCCTCTTAGCCTAAAATTGGATTAATCTGGGTGGAGGTCATGAGACCGTCGCAGAGGCCACAAGATTGTTTTGGCCTAAGATGGGATTATGGGATCAGAACTTTTAAAAGCTCTGTGCTTCCGCTCAGAAACAAGAATCTGGTTTTAGAGACCTTTGGCCATTTTCCTCCTTTGCTAGCAAAGTAGTAAACTCTCGATTCTCCTCAAACCACTTGTCCCTTTTTTTCTGATGCGGCTGCTGGGGAAGGGCTGAACTTTCAGTAACACTACCATCATGGTTACATACTTATTTCTTTAATTATATGTTAGCCATCTCACATATTAGAATGTAGGTTTCATTAGGGAATGTCACATGTCACTTATGACACTTATTGCCAGGGCCCAGGCCTGGCCAGGTCTCGGGCCCAGCTTAACTGGTTCCGGATATGGACCACTAAGTTACCTTGCTCTTAGGTGCCTGAAGGCTATCTACTTTAGCTGGAGAGAGTGAGTCTTAGAGAGAATAAAGCAGTCTTCTTAGAAAGATAGATCTTAGTCTTTAGCAGAGCTTTGTAATCTTCAGCAGAGAGACGCCCGTGCTGGCGTCTGCAGGCAGGAGAGGAGACAGAGTCAGAGTAAGCGAGTCCATGACAGAATGCGCATGCTTTTGACTGCCTTCTCCTCCAGCCTAATATAAGGCTAATCTCATGCCTCTCAACACCACAGGTGTAGAGACTGCCAATTCACCACTGCTCTCATCTCGCGAGCTCTCATGCTTGTTAGGAGAGCTAAATCCCTCTCCATGCCCTTTCCAGATGTTCCATTACTGAGCAACACAGGTATTTCCTACAACTCTCACTCCTCCTAGCCATAGGCTATATGGGCTCCAACAAGGGAAAGAATTGGGTCTCTTGGTTTTGTTTAACTATTATTTATTCAAGTAATCCCACTTTTGTACATGGTGTTCATTTCCACTGTTTTGTTATTAAGACCAATGTTAATAGGAAGATGATTATGTATACATCTTGAATCAGTTTTCAAATTGTTAGGTTTTTTTTTTTTTTTTTTTAGACAGAGTCTTACTTTGTTGCCCTCAGTAGAGTGCTATGGCATCATAGCTCACAGCAACCTCAAACTCTTGGGCTTAAGTGATTCTCTTGCCCCAGCCTCCCAAGTAGCTGGGACTACAGGCGCCCACCACAACGCCTGTTGATTTTTTTGTTGCAGTTGTCAATGTTGCTTTAGCTGGCCCAGGCCAGTTTTGAACCCACCAGCCTTAGTCTATGTGGCTGGCACCCTACCCAATGAGCTACAGGCGCTGCCCTAAAATTTGCCCTTTTTACTGCACAGCTCTGTGAGTTCTAACAAACACATGCAATCAAATAACCATCACAATCAAGACATAGAACATTTCTACTACCCTAAAAAGTTCCTTCGTGATGCTCTGTCGTCAACCTTTGCTTTACCCCACCCCTAGAAACCATTTGTTTCTACGTTTTCTATGACTACCGTAACAAAGAACCAGAGACTGAATGGTTTCCATGACAGAAATGTCTCACGTGTCTGGAATCTGGAAGCCCAAAATCAAGATGGCACCAGTTTGGTTCCTTCTGAGGGCAATGAGGGGAGGCTCTACTGCGGGCCTCCTTCCTTGGCTTGTAGATGGCTGTGTTCCTATGCTTCCTCTCTACGCAAATCTCTGTCTTCAGATTTTCCACTGTAAAAAAGATAAATCAGGGCAGCACCTGTGGCTCAGTGAGTAGGGCACCGGCCCCATATACTGAGGGTGGTGGGTTCGAACATGGCCTCAGCCAAACTGCAACAAAAAATAGCCGGACATTGTGGCGGGTACCTGTAGTCCCAGCTACTCGGGAGGTTGAAGCAAGAGAATCGCCTAAGCCCAAGAGCTGGAGTTTGCTGTGAGCTGTGACACCACAAGGCTCTACAGAGGGCGACAAAGTGAAACACCGTCTCTAAAAAAAAAAAAAAAAGATAAATCATATTGAAATAGAGCCCACCATAAATGACTTCATTCTAACTCAATTACCTCTATCAGGTCACATTCTGAGGTACTGGGAATCAGGACTTTAATTTATATGAGTTGTTTGTTAAAATGCATTTTTAAGCTGGGCACAGTGTCTCACACAGTAATCCCAGCACTTTAGGAGGCCGAGACAGGAGGACTACTTTAGGCCAGAAGTTTGAGATTAGCCTGGGCAATATAGGAAGACTCTATCATTACCAAAAAATAGAAAAATTAGCAAGGTATGGTAGCATTCAGTGGTAGTCCCAGCTACCCAGTAGGTGGAGGCAGGAGAATCACTAGAACCCAGAAGTTGAGATTACAATGAGACTGGGCTCCAGCCTGAGCAACAGAGCAAAACCCTATCTCTAAAATTAAAATGTTTTTAAAAAATACATATTTAATCTTTAAAAATTTTATCAGAACAAAACATGCACAAAATTTTTTTAAAAATCAAATAACACAGCAGGACATGTAATGAAAAAGCAATTGTTCCTTGTTCCTCTGTGCCCTACAATCAGTCCTCAAACCAGAGGCAAATCCTTTACATATATCTGTTTTGGTTCTTCTGGTGGTTATTTCCATTTCTCTTAATAATATGCTATTCCTACTGTTTTTTGATATAAACTTGGAGGCCTTTTTTATTCATTTCCTTTTACTCTCCTCTGCTTACCTCCACCCTCTTATGTTCATATCACTGTTTTTAGTTCCTGTCCTGGCTACTTTTAGGACTTAATATAACAGGCAAACTTCTTTCTAATTGCCTCAAACATAGGTATTATCCTCTGAATTTTTTTCTATATACCATTAGGATAATAGAACTTCTAACATTCCATTTATGTTCCCTTCCCAGCTTCTATCAATAACTCCCACATGGTCAAGGTAGATAACATTGACATTGCTTATCCAGTACCCACAATTAGGTCTTCCGTGTTTTGCCTACACATTGATTTCAAAGTAAAAACTACAAACAGCACTTATATTATGATTATCAACTATTTTAAAATTGTTCACTGACAAGTGAAAATTGATGGGTTTGGGGGTTTTTTTTGTTTGTTTGTTTGTTTTTGGAGACAGACTTTTACCCTGTTGCCCTGGGTTGAGTGCCATGGCATTGTGATAGCTCACAGCAACCTTAAACTCTTAGGTTCAAGCGATCCTCTTGCCTTAGCCTTTCAAGTAGCAGGGACTACTGGCATGCACCACCATACCTGGCTAAATTTTTCCTATTTTATTTTTAATAGAGACAGTGTCTCACTCTTGCTCAGGCTTGTCTGGAACCCCTGAGCTCCAGGGATCCTCTCACCTCAGCCTCCCAGAATGCTAGGAGCACCTTGCCTGGCCTCAAAATTGATTTTTTAGTCTGTAACTCCAAAGAACTAACCTAAACTAGGCCGTATTTTGTGTTGCTTCATATTTAAAACACGCCTCTCCTAGACTGTTTAATGTTTGTTTTCCCTTGGAGTTTCTTATAATCTTTCCATTCTTACGGGTTGGGGAAATGTGCATTCCGCACAACAGTCCTAATATTGTTCAGTTTCTTTCTCATCCCAGTTATTGCTTAGAATTTGTTCCATTTTTTTTAAGTCTACTGATTTCCCATTTTAGATTGGTTTCATTTAGAATATGAGTTCCTCGTAGTTTTTTCCCTAAAGAAAAAACTTTCCCTCTTTTTTATTGCATTGTGAACTCTGCCACATCCTAAAGTTCTTATTGTTTTATGGCTCCAATAATTTCTTAAATTTTTCTGAGTTTTGAGGGGCTTTTTTCTGTTTTTATATTTTTCTGTTCTACGTATCATCTATTTCTTCAAGAGTCAGCTTTCTATTTTATTTTAGGGGTTTTTGGTTCATATTGTAGGATTATTGCAAAAATGTCAGGAGATTTAGCGGACTGTTACAACTTAAGAGTAGAAATGGAAAGTCTGACAGGGTCTGATGTTAGACTAGTTTTTGTTTTGTTTTGTTTTGTTTTTTAGACAGAGTTTCACTTTGTCTCCCTCAATAAAGTGTCATAGCTCACAACAACCTCAATAGGCAACAGGTAAATTGAGAATGAAGAAGAACCAGTGCAATGAAACCAGCATTCATACAGTGACAATGGTATGGCCAATCAATTCTGGAATTACCCACTTGTTTAATTTTGAGCAACACGATCTAGCATTCATGTAATCACAGTCTACATCAGACAATGTAATTATGAAGTAGACCGAGAGGAAGATGAGAGTGCAAGAATGGAGGAGAGAGAAGCAATCCTCTTGCCTCAGCCTTCTGAGAAGCTGGGGCTACAGGTGCCTGCCACAATGCCAGGCTATTTTTAGATGGGTCTCGCTCTTGCTCAGGCTGGTCTCCAACTCCTGACCTCAAGCAATCCACCCTCCTGGACCTCCCAGAGTGCTAGGATTACAGGCCTGAGCCACCGCACCCAGCCGGACCAGCTTTTCTTTAGAGTGAGTGAGACCTGTTGGAGCATCAGCCCAGCCATCCTGCTGGCTTCCAAATATCAAAAAATTGATCAAGAAACATGAACCTAAAACCAGGCGTGGTGGCTCACATCTGTAATCCTAGCACTCTGGGAGGCTGAAGCAGGAGGATTGCTTAAGCTCAGGAGTTAAAGATGTGCCTGAACAACAGAAAGAGCCCATCTCTAATAAAAAATAGAAAAATTAGCCAGACATGGTGATACATGCCTATAGTCCCAGCTACTCGCGAGTCTGAGGCGGGAGGATCACCTGAACCCAGGAGTTTGAGGTTGCTGTGAGCTAGGCTTCTGCCTCAGCACTCTAGCCTGGGCAACAGAGTGAGATTCTGAAATAAATAAATAAGAAAGAAAGGATAAACATGAACTTTCAAGTGAGCTGTGGGTATCACTGAAGACACAAAGTAGACATAGGAAAGTTTCACGTGCAGCCGGTAGGCGGGGTTGAAGGATGTAAGCGGGGAGCCAGTAAGCCCCAGCAGAAGCTCAGTGTGAGCCCAAGCTGCAGCCAAGTCCTGAGGCAGCCAGATTTCCAAGAGCTGCTACCACTGCCTCCAGGAACTCAGAGTTGCTGCCCAGCCAGTGCCAGGAGCTGAGCGCCATCTGCAGGACTCTGAGCTACATGGCGAGAAGGTCAGAAGGCCAGCGGGGCTCAGCGACACCCTTCAGGGGCAGGAGCTGCTGCTTCTTCTCCCAGGGTTTTATTATTGTCTTCTCTGTTGTATCCTCAGCTCCGACAACAGTGCCTGACACATAGTATGTGTTATAAGTGTAAGTTGGAAGACTCCTGAAGCCGAATTCTGAAGACATTATCATATGTAACTCAATACAAAAGAGGAAAAAGCCTCTGTGGCATAGATGGTTATTTTTTCCCTGTATTCTTTTCCTTCTTCCTTTCAATGATAGAGCCTCTTCCCCTTTTTCAGTAGGGCAAATACCAACTCAAAAAACTACACTTCTCAGCCTCCCTTGTATCCAGATGACATGATTCAATTTTCTTCAGTGCAATTTGAGTGATAGAAAAGTTTGGTCCCTAGGTGATGTTGGGGAGCAAAACCCCCAACAGGCCTTGGATTGCCTGCCTACTATTGTGTAAGAGAGAAGTAAAGTCCCCTCTTGTATTTGGGGGGTTTGTGTGCAGCAGAATTGCGTAGCCCCAAACTAATACTGCACCCGAATGACAGAATTTGGCTACTCAGGAAGCTCTCCAATGACACGAAGCACATGACTATGAAACAAGGGCACCAAAGCAAAGAATAAAGTCCAGAATTACTCAAAGTATTTTAATATGCTAAGGAGATTAGTAAGACCTTGCCTGTTAAGGAATGCTTAAAATACAGAAATGAGGAAAATACAATCTGAGTAAAAGAGGCAGATGGCAAACCAAAAACTGGCAGTGGAAAAGGGAACTTCTCAACACCTATTTTATACCTTCTCCAGCGAACAGAATGATTCTGGAAACAGGGAGTCTAGAACAAACACTATCAGGGGAGAGCAGAAAAGAGAGAGACTAAATGAGAGGCAGCCTTTGCATCCCAAGCCCCTCATCCAAAGCCTTGGCTTCCTCAGTCCATAAAGCTGTTCTTAACAGAGCAGCTGTCAAGGATAAATTCAAACAGAGTTGCCTTAAAAAGACAGCAGAACACATGCCCTTAGGGGTAGAGGGCAAGGTCTTTAAAAGGTAGATGGAACAAATGGCCCAGTTCGGGAAAATTACTTGGCTTTGAACTGATTTGTTTATTGACTCTCTGTTATACGCATAGACACCCTGTTTCTATTAAAAGGCAAACTTCAGGAGAGGAAAGACATCGCCAGTCTTGTGCTTAGTTAGCTAGAAGAGTAAGCCACTGGGAGTTGGGCTTGATTTACTCTCTCCAGGCTGGGCCAGCAAGCGTGCTGCTGTGTCTCCCACCTTTCTTCATCCTATTTCCTCTGCCTGCAAGTTCCCCTGCCACCAATTATTTATTTGTTTCCTCCTTGTTCCGGCAAAATGTACGAGTTGACTATACTCCCTGTATTAGTATGCTGTCTGCTTAAATGACAGATACTGATCTCTCACAAATGGCAAGGCTGAGAAGTCCTTAATCAGGGTGTTGATTTGGTTCCTGGTGAGGACTCTTCCTAGCTTGCAGATGGCCACCTTCTCACTATGTCTCACATGCCATTTCCTCTGTATTTGCGCAAGAAAGATCTTTCTCTCTTTATCTTCTTATAAATCTGCTAATCCCCACATGAGGGTCAACATTCATGACCTAATCTAACTCTAATTGCTTCCCCAAGACTCCATCTCTAAATACCATCGCATTAAAGGTTAGAGCTTCAACATATGCATTCTGGAGAACACAAATATGCAGCCCAAACATTCCACCTCTGGTCCCCCCAAAATTCATGTCCTTACATGAGAAATATATTCATTCCGCTTTGCAGCAAAAGTCTTAACTCATTCCAGTATCAACTCTAAAGTCTCAAGTCCAAAGTCTCATGGCGAAATCATCTCAATTAGATACAGCTGAGACTTGAGGCATGCTTCATTCTGAAGCAAAATTCCTCTCCAGCTGTGGATCTTTGAAAATGAACAAGTTATATACTTCCAAAATACAATGGTAGGACAAGCATAGGATAGACATTCTTATTCCAAAATGAAGAAATAGGAAAGAAGGAAAGATAATTGTTCTGTAGCAAATCCTAAACTTAACAAAGTGAATGTCATTGGATCTTGAGGCTCAGAAATAGTCCTCTTTGGCTCAATGCTCTGCCTTCTAGCCATGACAGTATGAGGGTGAAAGGATAGTGCTCACATGGCTCTACTAGGTGGCCCTGGCCCCACAGTTCTGTAAAGAGGTCTTGGTCCCACGGCTTTGGTCAGAAGCTATCTGGCCTATTGAATGGTAGCCCTGGTGATCTCTGAATCACCTTCAGGGTTATTTTCCCTCTTCCAGAAAAAACAGGGCATATACATGAATGGATCTATCATCCTGTCCTGTCAAACCCCCAAAGCCCAATATCCTTCCTTCATTTTGTCCCACCTGCACCCCCTCAGTTCAAACTGGCACTGTTTCTGCTCCCATAATCTCATGAGCTTATTGTGGGGTGATAGTTCAGCCACACCCTTGGAGTTCTCTTCAGATCAAGCTTTTCCATTTTTTTGCACTATAGATAGGCTGAATTTTTCCAAATCAAGTTCTGGTTCCCTTTTGCTTAACAATTCTTTCTTCAATTTATCTCTCTCCTCTCCTCATTTTACTATAAGCAGTCAGGAAAAATCAAGACTCTCCTTCAACATTTTGCTTAGAAATATTCTCAGCTAAATATCTTATTTCAGGCTTGGTGCCCGTAGCACAGTGGTTACAGCGCCAGCCACATACACTGAGGCTGGCGGGTACAAACCCAGCTCAGGCCAGCTAAACAACAATGACAAATGCAACTAAAAAAATAGCCGGGCATTGTGGTGGGCACCTGCAATACCAGCTAGTTGGAAGGCTGAGGCAAGAGATTGAGGTTGCTGTGAGCTATAACGCCATGGCACTCTACCAAGGGTGACATAATGAGACTCTGTCTCCAAAAAATAAACAAACAAATATCCTATGTCATCACTCACAATTTCTACTATCCATAAAACACTAGAACACAAACAATTCAATCAAGTTCTTTGCCACTTATAATAAGAATTACCTCTCCTCCAGTTTCCTATAACACATTCTTTATTACCCCTTGAGACCTCACTAGAATTGTCCTTAATATCTGTATTTCTAGACGCGTATCAAAACTCTTCCATCTTCTACCATTACCCAGTTCCAAAGCCATTTCCACTTGTTAGGTGTTTGTTACAGCAGCATCTTTCTTCTCAGTACCAAAATCTGTATTAGTCTGGGTTCTCCAGAGAAACAGACCCATTAACAGATATGTGGGAAGCCGCGGGGGACTCCCCCCGCTTTTGCTCCTGCTATGGCTGAGGTTTGACCTTCGCTGAGAAGAAACTGGCAGGAGCCAAAACAGGGAGTAAAAAGTCCAGATGGTCAGAACTAGAGATAAACAGCATGGCAGTTTTAAGGTAAACAGCACAGCAGTTCCCAAGGAGTGAGAGAATGCCAAAGAGAACCCTAATTGACCTTTTTTCCCCTGTGAGAATATAAAAGCATGGTGTCAAAATAAAGTGTTGTCTCAGTCTCAGACTCAGCCTGACTGAGTCCATTAC
>CAUYRH010073607.1:0-20906 GCA_963574655.1 Perodicticus potto
ATGGTACAACCACTTGAGAGCACAGCCGGGGAGTTTCTTACAAAGCTCAGTATAGTCCTACCAAGCAATTTGTGTAAGCGCTCCTTAACACTCACACAAATGTGTCAAAATGTAACTTATACTCACACAACACACACACACACACACACACACGCAAATGTTTATAAAAGAATGCTGATCGAATGTTAGTAAGAGTAAAAAAATTGCTGAAACTTGGAGGCAATCAAGATGACTTTTAACAGGTGAATAGATAAACAACAGTTATCCATACAGTGGAATATTATTTGGTAATAAAAAGAAATAAGCGATCTGGACATGAACAGACATGGAGAAAACTTCAGTGCATACATCTAACTATATGATGTTCTGGAAAAAGACACAACCTCGGAAACTCTAAAACAGCCCATAGTTGGCAGAGGTTCAACGGAAGAGGCAGAGGGAAGAACAGGGGATTTTTAGGGCAGCTAATTTACTCTGATATGTAATGATCAATACGTGTCATTATAGAGTTGTCAAAATCCATAGAACATACAACACAAAGCTCTAACCTCGGCAGGCGGTGGGGGCTCAGCCTGTCATCCCAGCACTCTGGGAGGCCAAGGCGGGTGGATCACTTAAGCTCTGGAGTTCAAGACCAGCCTGAGCAACAGCAAGACCCTATCTGTACTTAAATAGAAAAACTAGCCGGGTGTTGTGGCAGGCACCTGTAGTCCCAACTACTCGGGGCGGGGGGAAGCTGAGGCAGGAGGATGGCTTGAGCCCAAGAGTTGGAGGTTGCTGTGAGCTGTGATGATCCCATGGCATTGAATCTGAGGGGGACAGAGTGAGACTCTGTCTCAAATAAATAAATACATAAATAAACAGTGACCCTGATTGTAAACTATGAACTTTAGTTAATAATAACTCATCAATCCTGGGTCGTCAATTGTAACAAATGCACTGTACTAAGGTAAAATGTGAGTAACGGGGGAACTGATGGGAAAGAAGTAGAAAGCACATGGAAACTATGAAATTTCTGCTCTCAAAACCAAAACCAATTAATTTAAAAAAAAAAAAGGGCAAAGGGAAAAGAACAGGTCTGAGGAAGCCCAGGGAACCCCTCTTCCCTGGCTGGAGTATTTTGGCTTCTGCAAATCAGGAAATTTCTCCAGTGCTTAGAGACTTGGGATCCCTCAGAAGCTTCTGGCTACCTCTTCTCTGATGAGCTGAGGTCCCAGAAACCCCAGGGAGGCCGCCTGGGCAGCTCTTCAAGTGTGGTTCTTGGCGCTCGACACATACCCCCGATGCCTGGAGACCTCACATGGCCAGCTCCTTACTTCTGGGTGCGTCTGTTGGTGTTTGTGTTGTTCTAATTCACTAAGTGGACTGACCGTGTCCCTGGAGGACAGCCTCGGTCAGCCAGGCCCCACTCGACCTTATCAGGGTCCCTCTCCCAGGACAGCCAGGGAGTCTCCAGACTGTTTCCAACCCTCGAGATGGACATTCCCCCAAAGCCTTAGTCTCACTTCTTCACTCTCCAAGACAGACACTCGGATGCTTCCCAAGGCACTGATGTGGGCGGGAGACCAGACAGACGTGTCAAAGTGGGCAGATGCCACCTCCCCAGCTGGGAGCATTTTGAGAGAACAGTGGCATGTCCCTTTCCTCACCATCTGTGCACAGGGTGTGATCAAAATGGGGCTGTCCTGGTGACCTGTTTTTACCTCTGAATCCATACCGAGTTTAGCTCCAGCTACTGCTTATTCTGGAGAAGGCCAAGAAAAGTCAAGGGCAGACCAAGTTGGAGGGCACATAAAAATATCTCGCACTGTCTTCCGTGATTTTACAGTAACCAGAAGAAATAATACCTGGAAAACAATAGGTCCTTCAAGCATCCCTCATACTTAAGAAAAAAAAAAAAGCCAAAGATGACAGATTAAAAACAGGGAAAGCTTCCAGAAGCATGAATTTCGAGGGCACAAACAGAGAGTTGCAGAAAGGGCCCCAGGGAGCCTGGCCCTTTTCTACCCTGGCCTGCTGAGCAACTAACAGCAGATTCCCTTTGCTTGTCCCATAGTAAAGTTCTTATTCCAGAAAATCCAAACATAACATTTCCCAGAAAAGAAAAACTACCCTTTCCCTCTCATCTTCCTAGCCTTTCCATTTTGGGGAAGATTTTACAAACATTCTTAGAAAGAGTATATTCTCTCTCCTCTGCCCACAGGTAACAAGGGATGGCAGATGTTTCAGAAACAGCACATTATAAAATAAAATAAAACAAAAAATCCAATGTCACTAAAACCAGAATGGGAAATGTTTTATACATTAACAAACATTGTAATGAATTTGCACAACCTTAACCGACTGTATACCCAGCATAATGAAATGGTCTCTATCCTTTGAAAGGAAAAAAAATTACGTATGCTAGCACATAGCTTTAGAAAAGCATTGTTCTTCTTAAAAAAAAAAAAAAACCTGCATTTTTCCCAGCTACCATGTAATTTGTGAGATGCATTTTTAAATGATCTGCAACAGCGGCGGGCTTCACCAGTCAGATGATACCAATAGATAATTCACCAAACCGTCACATGATCTTCCATCACTCTAAAAGACGCGAATATATTGCCACAAGCTTTGGGAATAATGGGTGCACCTGTTTACGGTGTCACCTCTGTTTGCTAATTGTCTCCTTGAGCTACATTTTACTTCTAATGCATTTATTTTTGACAGGCAGTGTCTATTTAGAAATCACATTACTTCAAGTGCAATTGTTCTTTTGTCTATCAAGTAAATGAAGTGTTGTTATACAGATTTCAGGTTCTGATTAGTAAAGTATCAGAGCCCCAAAAAGGTCAATCAGTTATTTACCTGGGGTAATAGAGGGATGACAGTCATCTTGAATACTCTCCAGCTCACGCTATAGGCCACAGCATTATAATTACTCAACTCGGTTCAACTTCAATATATATTCCAGGGGGTGGCAGGCTTAAAAGGGACACTCACAGGACATGCCTTGATGTTTGTGTCCACAGAGAATTGCAGGCAGGTAAACCTTACTTATGTTTACATATATAGGCGTCACCACAGACAATCCCTGGTCCCCGGAAAAGCCAACAACTGTGGTGCAGGGAGTGTGTGTGGCTGGTGGGGGGCTGAGGAGGACACCTGTCTATTGGCTTGATGAATTCTCCTTTACTTACTTTAAAATAGGTAGTTTAAGGCCAGGCACGGTGGCTCACTCCTGTCATCCTAGCACTCTGGGAGCCCAAGGCAGGAGGATTGCTTGACTCCAGGAGTTCAACACCAGTCTGAGCAAGAGCAAGATCCCATCTCTCCAGCTCAGTGCCTGTGGCTCAACGGGCTAAGGCGCCAGCCACGCACACCTGAGCTGGCGGGTTCGAATCCAGCCCGGGCCCGCCAAACAACGACGGCTGCAACCAAAAAATGGCCGGGCGTTGTGGCGGGTGCCTGTAGTCCCAGCTACTTGGGAGGCAGAGGCAGGAGACTCACTTGGGCCCAGGAATTGGAGGTTGCTGTGAGCTGTGATGCCACAGCACTCTATCCAGGGTGACAGCTTGAGGCTCTGTCTCAAAAAAAAAAAAAAAAAATCCATCTCTCCAGAAAAAGGAAACACTAACCAGGCACGGTGGCAATGCTCCTGTAGTCCCAGCTACTAGGGAGGCTGAGAGAAGAAGATTGCCGGAGCCCCGGAGGTTGAGGTTGCAGTGACACCATGCCACTCTAGCCCGGGAGACAGAGCAAGACCCTTTCTCAAAAAATAAATAAATAAATAAAAGTATTTTAAAATAAATGTTCAGATCACTTCATTCTTCAGTTCTGATGGGATGAGTTAGTTCACATCAATCCGAAGGCAATTGCAATCAGAACAAAACACTGATAATGACTTTGGAAACATAAGCAGAGCTGTCTCTGAGAACCGGAACAGGTTAGGAATAGGACCTCCTTCGACGTGGCTCTGAAGCGACATGGGGGCCGGCGCCCCCACAGACCCTCAGCTGCGGCCTGCTCGTCCCCCTCCCAGGGCCTGGGCCCAGCCCACCATGAGCGAGTGCCGGGCGCCAGACTCACATGGACATCAACATGCTTAGGTTAAATCACCACAGGACGCTCTTACATAAAGGAAGAGCGTAGCCCCAACACCGAGGCTTTCCCGGGGTTCAGATCCAAATGTCTAAATCTCAAGTACCCTCAAATGATTCCTATAGCTCCCCCACCTGACTCACCACAAAGCAACCCAGACCATGAATCATAAAGACAGTTCTATATTTAGGAAGCGCTTGTCTCTAAAGTGGACCATCCACGGATTCTTTGTACTCCTTCCGCCCTCTCTCATGCAGGAATGGTAGGACTCCTTCTCCCCTCCCTGCCTGTGATCAACCCTCCCTCCACATTCCACACCATGAAATTATCCCAGTGCGACATCGGCAGGAGCATCAGCCAAGCGGCCACTGCCCCGCCAAGCCTTGCACACCCAGAGCTTCTCCCTGAGACGCCGCTGTGTCAGCATGCTCCTCTCTGGGCACCTGCCTCACACAGACTCTATGCTGTGTGGCCACGCTGGGCAGGTGGTCAGCCTTCTGGGGAATTCCAGGGACCACTGCGACTCAACACACTTGCCAAAAGAAAGAGACAGGGAGAGCCACATCGCCTTAAGCCACATTCTAAATTGGCTCCCTGGAGCCTTCCCCTACCTTGTTCGCTAAAGACCGCGTGTGTTTCCTCGATGTTTAGCATACGCTGTGTAACCTGAGCGGGCCTTGTATTGTATCACTAGTTGTTTTTCCAAAGTGTTTTCCCATCAGGACCATAATGATATGCAAACTACTTGACTTAGTTAGAACCATTCACAAACATGTTTTAAATATTCGCTAGGATTATTTCCACTAGGTAAAGAAAGAAGATGGGAAAACACGTGAATCCTTTCTTGGGGACCCCGAGGCCAGTGAGATGGGGGGAACCCTGACATGCGGAAGCACAAACCATTCTCGAGAAGCAAAACCCCCGTGACATTTTCTCCTGGAGCGACAGAGGAACGTCCTCTTCATTCCGCAATTTATTTCAACTCCAAGTACTCTAATCATGGGAAGTACTTTTTGCTTTTTAAACAGCCTGCTTGTTTTTACAGGTCAAGAGCATAAATAAAACAGTCAAGTTGGAAACTTGGAAAGCTCATTTGTAGGAGAAGGAAGTAGTTATAGATCGTCCATTTGTTCAGACACCAGGCAGCTCTCAGGGGGCAGCTTAGCTGTGTACAGAAGCCAGACCCCCAGGCAGCCAGGACGCACCGGAGGGGCCGAGAAGCACCCTGCCCTCTTGTCTTGAAGGAACCCCTCTCAGGGAAAGACCAGGAGGTGTCAAAATCAAGCCAGGGCTACGCCCTTGTACATGTAAAGTTTTAATACAAATTAACATCCAGCCGGGTATTAAATAGTGGCGATATGAGACGTGGGCTGATACTACCAACCATAAGTGTGGCAATACTATGACAAGGTCACCCTGAGATAGTAAGTGTTCTGAAGTGTTGCTGTGTAATTCCCTCCTGTCACCACTAAAGTGGCTCCTGATGACCCTTAAGTGGCCACCAATTACAAGACAGGGTCCAAACACTCTAGTACTAAGCTGCAGGGGATCCTGGGAAAATGGGAAGCCTTGAAACCATCATATTTAATGAACACTCTAGTACTAAACTGCAGGGGATCCTGGGGAAATGGGAAGCCTTGAAACCATCATATTTAATATGTGCTTAACATCTTTATGGAGGGAAGGGAAGAAAGATAAGAAGGATGGAGGGGGAAGTAGAAGAAAAAAAAATCACCATCCATTTTTGCCTTATGAGAAATCACATAGGTGGGCCTCCTGCCAAGAACAGAGATCATAAACAAATAAGCTGAATTCATTTACAGATCACACACACACGCAAACACACACGCTTGTTGATAAGCTAATGAAGAAAACAAGACTCAAAACACTATGAAAACTCACTACCCAATAGGGCCAATGGAGTCGAGAGACGGAACTAGAGTTAAACATTGCTGGGACAGCTTCAAGATTTGGTGATAACTCCTGGTGACTGAGGGCAGACAGGGCGTCAGGAGATGTTTGGAGCTACACCCACAGAGTCCAGGGCAGGAGGGGCCATGAGCCACAGAGCTAATGGTAGGGTGCAACCTGGTCCCTGCCTCCCGGGATGCCAGGCAGGGATGTAAACATGGGCGGAGCTGGCGGCAGTTCAAGACCACACTAAGCCACCAGACCACGTTTCCACCGCTACCTTTACTTCTGTTTCTTCTGCCTTCTGTCTGTGCTAGGAGCGTCCCCACCCCACCCCCTTTTCTTTTTTATCAAGCATTCCTAATGTAGTGATAAAATGAGGAAGAATGAAAGATTATTATAAAACAGGACTTTTATGGCTACCGTGTATGGAGCAGTCACACTGTTACATATATTTTCTCTAAGTAATCAGGAATGTATTGGTATTTTGAAATTATGTATCTCTAATAACACAAAAGTACTTAAGAACAGAAATAGACAGTAATGGGAAATGCAGTCAACTGTTGACAACATATAGAATTTCTGAAAATAATTTGCAGAGAACAGCACAGCAGATGAGTCAAAATTTTCACAAAAATATTTCTTGCCTCCGATAGTCCAATGTAATTCATTTTCTATCTCTGTTCATTAATCATTGTTAAAATTAGTGATCCATTTCTTCCACTCTGCCATCTGCACTCAGCTTCGTAACAAACATGACACCTTCCTGCATAATAAAACCTGACAACTAGTAGGATGCATTTCCAAATAGCTTTCTGCATATTTGCACCTCTATAACGGATTCCGTTGTCAGACAAAAGTGGATTATTTAACTGGAGTTCTTTCTTTATCAATTCTGAACACAGCTCTGTGTGTGTGTGTGTGTGTGTGTGTGTGTGTGTGTGTGTTAAAATATGATCGAGAAAAAAAAACGTTAATTTTAATTAAAAGGAATGTTTTCTACCTTAAGTAGAAGGTATTTTAAATCCAAGTTATGCCAGCCAATATCACTCACCAGAAGCACAGTTGGGAGTATTATGCTTGACATATGAAATTTACGTAAATAATTCGTGGCTTCATCTTGTAAACTTTTCTAATAAAAATGATCTTGACATTCCAACCTCTGAAAAAAAAATTTTTTCATTTTAATATCCTGCTCTATTTTATTTTTCAGGCTTTGATCACGGAATTTCAAATAAATATTTTTTAAGGAAAGACAAAACAATCAAGGAGCAGGGAGGTACAGACGGAGACACCGATGAATAATTAAACACATGCCAACCAATCCCTTGGGGAAGCCGCCACTGGGTCCAAACCACAGGGAAGAATTCTTGGTCCTCCTGGAAGGCTTGCCACATGGTGCCAATCAGGCTGGCCGTGCCGGGGATGAAGATGAGGAGCCACAGATTGGGACCTTCTCCTTGCTCTTTGACAGAGCAGCCTCTTAGGAAGAAAATCTATAAGCTTTGAAGAAGGAAGCGCCCACTCGAATGGCAGGGCAGACCTGTGTCTCTGCAGCCGGCCCAGACTAGTGGGGGGTGTAAAGGTGACACCAGCTGGGGCCCAGGTGAAAAAAGGCAGCGTGTATGTCTTCACTATTTCACTCATCCCCGGGCTGTCTCTCCACACACTGTCCTTTCCTCTGAAGGTGGTAAGCCCTAAGGAGGGACCTCAGAAGTCTCAAGAAACACATTTCTGAGCGATTCAGCCTCCTCCGGGGTGTATCTACCCGGGGCCTGCCCCGCTCTGCACTGGGGGAGGTCAAGGGGGTCGCAGGGGCCTCGGACACCGTCTCAGCCCCGAAGGAGCTGGGCACGCGGTAGCAGAGATGAGATGGGCACAGTCTCTAAACCAGGACAGAGGGACAGACACTCTGAGGAAGGGAGGCCTGCAAAGGAAAACTTCCATTCTAACCTGCAGGAGGTGGGGCTGGGAGAGCATGCGGGGAGGTGCAGGGATTAGGAAAGACAGCTCCGGGCTGATCAAGACATCAACGGGCAAAGGTGGAGGGGACGGGCTCCTGAGGCTGCAGGGGCCACCAAAGTGTTTGGGGAGCATTGGGGCTGGACTGGGGAACTGCACAAACGGCAGGCTGGAGCTGCCATTGCCCCGTCTCCCACGGACGCACTGACAGGCACAAGGGGGAGGCCCAAGGGACAGTCCCCTGAACACAGAGCCAACAGGTCAGAGAGCCACGCAGCACACGGGAGACCAGAGCCAACACACTGCACTTTCTTCGAAATAAAAGAAATGTCTTTTAAGTGAACAGTGGCCAACACAGCTCTCCTTCTCCCCTCCTCTCTCCCTCTCTTTCTCTCTTTCTCTCTGTCTTTCTCTCTCTCCCTTTCTCTCTCTCTTTCTCTCTTTCTCTCTCTCCCTGTCTTTCTCTCTCTCTCTCTCTTTCTCTCTCCGTCTCTCTCCCTGTCTTTCTCTCTCTCTCTTTCTCTCTCTCTCTCTCCCCCTTTCTCTCTCTCCCTTTCTTTCTCTTTCTTTCTCTCTGTCTTTCTCTCTCTCTCTCTGTCTCTTTCTCTCTCTGTCTCTCTCTCTCCCTCCCTCTCTCTCTTCCTCTCTCTCCCTTTCTCTCTCTCTCTCTATTCCTCTCTCTCTCTCCCTTTCTCTCTCTCTCTCTCTCTCCCTCTCCCACACACACACACACACACACAGAGCTATTGACAGAACAGAACTTTTTGCTTAATCCCTCTGGTTTATCCCTCTCTGTCCTCACAGCCTGGTGTGGAGCTTGGAGCAGATCCCCTAACTAAGCCTGATTAGAATGAGAACAGTCAAAAGACAAACTTTGCAAAAATCAAGGTTTAAAATAGAAATAGCGACTGACCCTCAGCTGCACTGCTGCCGGCTGGGACAGTGACAATAGGGACTCTTTTGTTAAACTTCCCTGCGAGACGTGCTCACCAGACTGGGGTGGGTGTGTGTGCCTGTCTGTCTCTTATATGAGAAAGTGGGAGAAAGGTTTTAAAATAGCCTTGGCTTCTCAAAAAAAAAAAAAAGAATTAATCACAAATTACCATTCACCCCTTAGCAGCCAAAACGTCTGTTGATTCATTTAACATATACAAAATCCAAAGCTTCCCTATAAATATTTCAGAACTTGAGACCTCCCATTCTGTCCTTGGCCCTGAACAATTACACACACACGCGTGTGTATTTGTGCACACACACACACACAGAGAGAGACACGCACATACAAGCAGGCACAGCGGAGGGGGCTCTGGGGGAGTCAGGGAGGGTGTGAAGCCCCCTCCCCAGCCCTCCGCCTTGTCTCCCAGCCACCCGGCTCTCTAGCCTGAAGTTCCCTCTCCCCTTCACACGTCTGCATCCTGACACATTCAATTTCAGGTGATCAGCGCATCTGAATTACAGAATACTGATGGGGATAGAGGGCAGGCCTCTCCGGGCTGATTAGCACCATTTAAGAAAGCTTTCGCCAGCCAGCTTCATTGGCTGGGAGCACAACCATGGTGGGTGGCCTTTCTGTATTAGAAGTCAACACAGAGCTGTCTCATTTGAATTAAATATGGACAAAAAGAAAGATCTGATTATGCTTATTCATAGCTAACCTTTCAAGTTCACCAGGCTGCCAAACTTGGAAGTAAAAACTGAGAGTCCCTGTCCTGTGTGTCTGGATGGTGGACTTTCTTATTTTCTCTCGCAGTTTTTCTGAAGAGTGTGTGAGTGTGTGTATTTCAGGCTAGCAGAGTCTGGGAGGTTTTTTGGCTTTTTTTGCAAAAAGTAGGGATTCGGGGAAAAGCTTTTCACTTACTTAGAGATAGACAACAATGGAAACATGGGGTCTGATTTTAAGCCACAAGAATACGAAAATAAACACATACAAACATTCATGCAACTCCGGCAACAGGAGACTTCCCCCTTGCAACAAAATGAATAACTGAAAATTTGATGAGTGCAAATAAATTTTGACATGGGGCTGAGTAGGGCAACGTGGAGAAGACCAAGGTCACTGGATTGACCTCCCCCCATCCGCACCTCAGCAAACACACACACCCCATTATTTGTAATACCCTCCCTCCTCAGCATGGCAACTCCTTCGACACCAAGTTCATAAAAGGAGCCGGGGAGCCTCTGAGGGATGGCGGGAATGTGGCTCTGGAAGGGTCTGTGGCCAACTCCCAAGTGATGGCACCAGGGTGTGAGCTCCGCAAGGGCCCCGGGTTCCAGGATCTGAGACAAGGCAGGGGCCCAGTAAATGCTCTCCAGAATAATTATACCAGAGACCAGCTGTACATCCTCGTAAGTGGCCAAGGCTCTGGTGCCATTCAGCAAACATGGATTGAGCACTTGCTATGTGCCAGGCACTGTGCAATTCGGGGCGTTCTGCTCCCTCCCGCCTCCTGCCTGCCTCCTCCTCGGCCCACCCAGCCTTGGGTCCATCCACATGGAGGGGCTCTCTGTCCTCCAGAGGGAGGTTTTCTCCGAACTGGCCTGTGTCTGAGTGCCCATGTCTGATAGGGCTGGTGCACCAGCACCCCTCCCCGGGGTGTTGGTCTTGTCTGTGCACGTGGGTGGTAAATTCCTTAAGGACAGAAACCACATCTCATCCTGCTTAGAGCTGTCATCAGAAAGGCCAAAACAGTGGACAACAAACCCAGCCAGCTACTGGGCCATGAGGAAAGGAGCTGGGCGTCAGCACAGCACAGTCCAGATAACCCACCTCTGAGCGTGAGGTCCTCCACATCCCACCACAGCGGGGAGCTGACACTCAGTTCCCCCCCCACCAACCCCAGGTCCCTCCAAGCACCCAGCGACTAAAAGCCCCCCAAGCACTACGGTAGTCCTCAGATCCCAACGAGACAAGTCTTGTCCCTGCACACGCTACATCTCCACTGCCCTCAGTCCGGGGCAGGTGCAAAGAGGCTGGGCTCCGAAGTACAAGCGTGCCATGCTGCTCATCCCCGCCCAACCCCCAGCCTCGAAATACAAGGAGCAAACACAGCATGCAGCCGGGCACTTACAGGGGTGTCCCTGGTGGCCTCTGAGTCGGCACGAGCCCCATGCTTTGACCCCGTGTCGGCCCAGAGCTCCTCAGCACAAGTGTTTCTGCCATTGTGATTCCTCAGGGAGACTCAGCAGGACAGTTCAATGTTGTCGCTTCCCACCCAGACTGTGAGGACCGATGTCCCGGGCAGCCACCACAGAAAGGACACAAGAGATGTTGAGACCGGCCGGACAGGCTTGGCCCTCTCACCTGCGCGGTCCTGCCAGGAGGGAGCACCAGGCTCCGTGTTTGTCTTTTGTGATTTGGTGGGGTTTTTCTTGGATGAAACACCGTCACCACCTAAACCCAGCCCACGTTTCCCAAAGAAGTGAAGTAGATTTCTCATCGCTAGCTTTGAACCTGCGGCCCTCCCATGGTGCCAGTAATTGCATTGCCAACAAGACGCAGAGGTGCGCCCGCAAGCGGCACCAGACTTGGAGGTGGGTGGGGCTCCCATCCATAAAACATTCATTCCAGATGCTCCTTCTGAGCACCTGCCGGGAGGGGAGCAGGGGCCCTTCCCAGGGACAGCCAGGGAGGTTCAGGGGACGCAGGCTACTTTCCCTCCCGGCAGCCACCTCCACACCTCAGGCATCCACAGGCCACCTTCACAGCACCCGCCGTGTCTTCCTTCCACCTCCACCAGTAGGAATCTAATTCTTTTCTTTAAATTAATTTTAAATCAACTCACTTTTTTTTTTTTTAACTTAGCCTCACATCTGTGAAATCGCAGTTATGATGCACTAGTTATCGTTTTCTAATAGGTCTTAAAATACCCAACTGTTAAAACTTAAAACTCATATTATCATCTAAAATAGTCTCACATAACATGAGCCACTTTTGAAGAGACCTCAGGAGGGAGAGTTGAGGCTGTGGGGCAAAGGGGATGGGCCAGGGAGTCAGGGGCCCGGCAGTCGAAAGGAGCATCTGGGGTGAATGTTTTATGGATGGGAGCCCCACCCACCTCCAAGTCTGGTGCCGCTTGCGGGCGCACCTCTGCGTCTTGTTGGCAATGCAATTACTGGCACCGTGGGAGGGCCGCAGGTTCAAAGCTAGCGATGAGAAATCTACTTCACCTCTTTTGGAAACGTGGGTTGGGTTTAGGTGGTGACGGTGTTTCATCCAAGAAAAACCCCATCAAATCACAAAAGACAGGTCTGTGTCTCTCCATCTCTAAGGGGCAGGACTGGGGTTGGGGGTACGGGGGCATGCCCACACACCTATCCATGCCCACTCCCCTCCTTGTCCCTGGGGGCTTAACCTTTCCAGATTCACTAGACTCAGGTGCCCGAGGCTGGTGCCTGGCTCATAACTTCTTAAAAGAAAGCATCACCCATCGTGTCCCAGCCTAAAGAATTCTCAGTAGCAACACAGTAAGTGGCCAACGAGTTTCATGCTGATCCCATCTCAAACTCACTGCCAAGAGTTCATCTCACCGCCAAGAAAGTTCTGCTTGAGGAAAGCAAATAGCCAGTGTGACAAGGGCACTGGCCTTGTGTGCGGACCACCGGCCCTCCCTCCCAGCACCTCCCAGGGGCCACAGATCGTGGCTTCTGTTCCAAACACTGCCAGCAGCAGAATCCTGTCATCCCACCCCACAAAGTCTAAACAGGCAACTTTAGTGACGCCACGACACACGGGTATCTTGTGTCCAGATATAACCATGACGGCGTTCCCCAGGGTAGACAGGAGTCACAGGGCAGGACTCGAAAGTCAAAGGACAGGCACATTACACCGACCCACTGCAGTACAGACAGATGGAATTCTCCAGAATTCATGTTTAAAATAATAAAATCTAGGGTGGTGCCTGTGACTCAAAGGAGTAGAGCGCCGGCCCCATATGCCGGAGGTAGCAGGTTCAAACCCAGCCCCGGCCAAAAACTACAAAAAAAAAAAAACAGAAAAATAAAATAATATAATATAAATGTATTTTTTGAGATAGGCTCTTACTCAGGCTGTCACTGCAGTGCTGGAGTGCAGTGGCACAATCATAGCTCACTGCAACCTCAAATTCTCAGGCTCAAGCTGCCCTGAGTAGCCCAGCCTACTATATTCAGCTAATATTTTTTAATTTTTCTTTTTTTTTTTGTGGAGATGGAGTATCACTATATTCTCCAACCTGGTCTCAAACTCCTGACCTCATGCAATCTTCCTGCCTCGGCCTCCCAAGGTGTTGGAATTATAGGCACGCACCACGGTTCCTGGCCTAAAATAAATCTATTTAAGACCTCAGAGACACCTCTACATTTTTTAATATCCTAATGATCAAGCTGTAAACTTTAGAAGAAATCACAATAAGTGGTTGCTAAAAGAAGCAAAAAAAAAAAAAAACGTGTCAAGTGACCGTCCATCTGTCCTTTTGCATTTTAAGCAAACAACCCAGGCAGGACTCACTGGATCTGAAGGCTTGTGGTGCATCCTCTGGGAAACTAACACAGGATCAGGACACAAGGGAAGGCTGTGGGGTCCAGGGGTGCTGGAAAAGCCACCACCATTATCCTGGCCCTAAGGCAGTGGCTCTCGGACCCTAGTGGGCATCAGAATGACCAGGATGGCTTGTTGAAACACAGTCTGCTAGGCAGCCACCACTGAGGTCTGATACAGTGTGTCTCAATGGGGCCTGAGAGTTTGCATTTCTGAAGGGTTCCCACGGTCCAGGACCATGCCCTGAACTTACCAGCACTCTCTCCTTAACCTTGTGTCCCCGCTGCTGCACTTTTTCTGTATAGGAAGAACCGTCCCCTGCCCCCTAGGGTATCGCTTTGGCAATGTGAAATTTTTGATCATCAGAAGAATGCAAGGTCTCTTCTCTTTAAAGTGTATGTGAAAGTGTCTGAACATGAACGACGCAGATGAAGCAGAGGTCTCGGGAGCTGGTACCAGCACCACACAAAAATCACCACCCTCCCTGCATCTCACACCTGCAAAAATAAAATTGAAAAACAAAAGAATGGAGCACTTGAGTTGCTACACGTTTCTCTCAGATTCACCCTCAGACACGTATGATATTTGCAATGCTACGCGTATTCAAATGTGATGATGATAAAGTAAAAATTTCAAACGACGATGTGTGATGTATGTACAAAAAAGCCAGTGACACAAAAATGCACATTTGTAACTTGTTCATCAGGCAAAAGGTACTGATCAGTTGAGATAACCAGGGCACTCGAGGGAAGGGCATGGTGGTGAAGAACTCAGTCCTAACACATCTAATACGCCTTTCCTTTCCACCCCAAGGCCTTTTCAACTGTCTCCATTAAACAACTATACATTATACAATCATAGATTAATCACTTTTTGCCAGAAAGACCTCCAGAAGCACCCCAAGAAGGGGGGCATGCCTCACGCTTTCTCTTGGTGCACTTCCTGGGCTGTACCTGGTTCTGCATGAAGCCTTCTCTCCTCCCAGGCTAGGACAGAGCTAGTTCTTAGAGCTAGTTCAAAGCCTTTCTGCCACCACAGTCATTGGAAGTGCACTGGTTTTAAAGGTTGCATGAACACCAGAGTGGGTGACATACGTGTATCGGTGGCCACCAGCGACGGTTCCATGACCAGCTACTCCCGTTTAACCACAAAGCAGCCAGCTCCTTATTCTCTGGTGTAAGTTTCGGGGCCAAAATGGCAGCCAGAGGGAGAACAGGATAGCCCCCTGCAACGCGTGATGACAGAAGCTGACCGCAGAGGAGGTGCTAGGGAGGAGGGAAGCCAGCAGCAGTCCATCCCACTGCCTCGGTTCTCCAGGGTTCAACAACCCCCATGACAAGACTGAATGCCTAGCCTTGAACAGCTCAAAGACAGCATTCTGGAAAGGCCTTTCCTTGAGCTTCAGTGTTCTGGGCCCTAGAGTTTGAACAAAGAGGAAACAAGCGTCCACCCGGGCTCTTTGCAGCAGAGGCAGCTAGCTGGCCACACGCTGGCCTTGCAGTGACCACCTTCCCTCCCAGAGAGTCCCGGCCCCTCCCGGGAGGCAGGCCAACAACTGCGTTCAGGGCCCCGGAGTCCTCCAGCACCACGCTGTTTAGTTCTTCTCTATAAACAGAGTCAACTTAAAGCTGGTCAGCTGCTAGCCACATGGTGGTAATGAGCCCGAGAGCCTGGAGTTCACAATTATTGCTGATTTACTCTCTTCCTGATCTTAAATTTTATCAGCAAAACATCCTCTTGGCGATGGGTACGAAGCTAAACTTAAATAAAAAGCAATACTAGGAAGAGTCCACGCAAGGCCCCGGCTATGAAAGGAAAATATTCAGACCCCAGACTCGGCCTTGACCTTTTACTGTCTTTTAACATTAAACATTTGCCCCACCTTCAGAAAGATAAATGTGGCTTTTGATGACAGCCAATGTTATCTGAGGATTAAAATAGCCCTCTTGCAGTGCTCAACATTAAAGTCTTCCGCATTTGCAAAATTGCAAACAGATGCAACTCAAGTACCTGCAAATAATCTGCCAAGACCAATTTCAAAAGGGAGATTTCAAAATATGTGGAAGTCATTAGGACATGTATTATTTTTGCAATGAATAGGCGCCAGGAGTGTCTCAAGGAGCAGATGGGTGCTACTTTGTTTATAAAAGATCAACGGAATATTCGGCTGTAAATGAAGACATATAAGCTATATGAAACAATTATGGTGAAATGGCGAACATTTCAAAGCTAATTGTAATGGTCTTTTAAGATCTGAATTCCTCATTTCTTACTGCATGCTAAAATATCATTTTAGTTTTGGGTCTTGATTGATATAATTACCAAAATGACAGAAAATTAAAGTAAATGCTGTCAGTTTTACTGTTGTAAATGTTGTTACTTTATCACTTGTTTACAGTTGCACCAATACTGATAAATGAATATTTTTCAACATGAATAAAAAATGTGACCTCCGTCTCCTGGAAATCTTCAGAAAGGACCAGCCCCAGACATTCAAGAACCCAAGCAGACAGAGGGAACCTCAAACTGCATTATAACAGAATTCCAAATAGCCTCTCTCACATACATACTCTCGCCCAGCTTCAGAGAGCTCCTGTTGCTAATAAAAATCTCCATGATGTGGAAGAGAAGGAACAGGACCAGCAAATGCCCGCTCTCGTCCGGGTCTCTCTGGACGCCTATGTCACCGCCCAAGCAGGACTGAGTTAAGCGTCTCTCTTCCATTTTCCTGTTTTATATTGGTAATCATGTGAATTAGATAATTACTCATGGAAAATGTGATTAAACATACGTCGCTATTGCCAATACCGAATCACGAAGAAAGGGCATTTCTGTGAATTGCTTTTAACATAAATAGCAAACTGGGCTCGTAAAAGATATCCAATTAAGCCAATACCTAATGATAGATGGGCTGGACCTGTGACTTGCAAAGATGCAAATTGGCTGCAGGGAAACGAGGGACGGCATAAGACATCTTAGATCTAGGCTCTCTCACAAAAGACAGCTCTGCGCCGGACGCTTTCAAAGTCTCACTAACTCCTATCAAGTGGGGTTCCCTCTTCGTTTTTTCTACAGTGAAGTTTCTGCAGGGGTCCCAAATCCTGAGTACTGCGGAAGTATGCTCTCCACAGCTGTAAATTCAGGGGACGTGGGAGAGAAAGAGAAAAAAGGGGAGCGAGAAACTTAGGCTAAAGAAACAGGTCTGGGAGGAAGAGCAAAGGAGAAGTGGAGGCTGCTACCAGCGGCCCCAGCAGCCTGCAGAAGCAGCGGGCTCCTGGCTCTCCGGCCCTCTCCCGCCAGCCCCAGGGCCTTCTGCGGACACCAATTACCCCTCAGCAACGGAGCAGCCGCAAGGGAGGCTGTTGGCCTCAGCGTTCCCTTCCTCTCTCTCCTGACTCACCAGCACCACTCTTCCGTAAATCTTTAAACCAAGCACACATATTCTCCCATGACAGGGCCCATGCAGACGAGACTCTGCACCCTACAATCACTGATGAAATTTGTATTGACTCCAAAATCAAAAGTAATGAGAAGAAAATTGGTTCACAGCCTGACCCGACAGTTCCAGACTGCTGTATTGAAGTTGCAGAAAGACATTTTTTTATTGTCTCCAGATTTCAATTAACGACATCCAGCTACCCCATCCTCACATTATTAGTTTGAACAGAAGATCAGATTTAAGAAGTTTCACTAAATTAATTACCATAATAGTATCTTGCATTTCTGGAAAACCTTCCTGTTTTGTCAAGGGAAAGGATTCCTTTGAAAAATTGAGGAACAGACAAGAGTTCTCCCAAACCAAAGGCACATTCACCCCATTCTGTGACTATCTGGGTCATTGTATGTGCTTTGGTGCAAAATTGCAAGTGCTCTCAGGATCTGTCTAATCTGGGCAGGATCATGAAATCCTAGCCCATCTCAGCTGTAATCACATCCCTGCAAATATTTCTTGTTAGGTTTTAACACCCCTACTAAAAGTCTTTATTCTCACCACCCCAAGCTCTGAAGCTCTATGTTCCTAACATATTCATAGGGGTAAACCCGCCAATAATCACTCTGAAAGCCACAAAGAAGAGTCATCCTCTTCTGAATGGGAAAAAAAAAAAAAAGAATATATCCAGAGACACCATCATTGCCCCTATGTTGAGTAAAAATGCAAATTATGCCACACGGTGCTAAATTATTCTGGGATATTTCATAATGTGAATTAATGCCCACTAGAGGCTAAGCTGAGATCATCAAACTCATTTCACATAAGACAACGAATTTAACCACCCGTGACTCAATGAGTGAGAAGTTAACATGCTATCCGGCAACACGAACCACGCCAAGGTAGATTGTCTTTAAATAAAATAACCTGCTTTCGAGACTTTTCTGTTCAGTGTTAACTTTCTCGGCGCTCACCAGATGGCAGAGCCTTTGATGCTCAGCCTTTCCATTCATATCATGAGGAAAATGATTTCTGTGGCGATCAGCCTGCATTCGGCACCATCTTCTATCAAGTCCATGTAAAAATCCTATTTCCCTAAAGTGAAACCACAGGCAGAAAAGCACTTCGATACCTCCCAGGCTGTGCACCGTTGGGCTACCGACTCCTACTTAGCTAAACAAATGTCATATTTTTTCAGTTCACGTTGGAGGGCCCACATTCCAGAGGAAGGTTGAAGGATTTTTTTTTCTTTTTCGAACAAGAACAATCAAATTTAAAGACAACTCTCCGGAAGAGGAAAAAAAAAAAGAATCAAAGGATCTCTACCCCAGTGCCAAATGGGTCCCTAATGCACTTGAACAATAAGGCCGGCTGTGTTCCTACCCTGGGATAACACTGTCCGTATGAGTCCTAGGAATTTAGTATAGCTGACAGTTTCTCTCAACCACCCATAACATTCTTTCCTGTCTCATTGGAGCTGGCAGAGGAGAATTCTGTAATTGAGTGGTACAGAACATGTGCCCTCCTTGCTGGAAGATGACAGATGGATTATAAAAACTTCAAAGCCGAGCATTTGGAGCACCAGGGGAGAGATAGTGGGTATTTGAACTCTCCGTCTTTACCCAGGAGACAATGGCATTCTGACATGGAGCATATATCAAGGAATGGTGTAACTAGATAGACATAATCTTTCTTTTCACTGAGTATTTAACATTCTGTTAGGAACAAGTTTCAGCCCAGCTAAAGTGCACCTCATCTCCGCGCTAATCGTCATCGTGAGATGGTGACATGGCCCGCCCCCCACCTCCTTTGCGATTGTGGCTAAGTCAGTCTTTTTTGCAAACTGATTCTTTTTTTTTTTTTTTTTTTAAAAAAAAAAACAGGAACTGCTTCTGCTTTAGTAAGGCAAAAAAAAAAAAAAAGTAGAAATGAAGCAGTGCATTGGAATTAAGCATCTTTTCTGACTCACTAATCTGATGAGGCTTTTATTTACGAAGCTTGTTCCCCTTCTCTGTGACTGAGGAAGGACTCACACACATGGCTCGAGGACCACATGCCACCAATTACCAATCTCAAACCGCAGCCGTGACTCACCTGAGCCCAGCTGAAGCTGGCAGCGCTGGCATCACCCCACACGTCCCCCAGTTAGCAAGCCTCCTGCCCCTCCTCCTGTCCCCCAGGCCAGCCAGGGTGCACACAAGCACAACTAACTGGTGGGGGACAGTTGAAGATCCCAAATGACCCCTGCACCTTTTCCTTGATCAGTCTGCCCCTGAGTCTCAGCTGGGGAAGAGAAAGAAACCAAAACAAGGCAGAAAGGCAATTCTTGAGCAATTCCCAAAAATCCAAATTCATGGCAGTGGGCAGTTCAAGGACCGCTGTCAGCACAGCCCCAATGACAGAGTTAGTCCCTGGCCCCAAAATACTGCCTCACACTGATGTCCAAGCTGCAGGAGGACTTGTGTTGGTATGATAAATTGTAAGCCAAAAAAAAAAAAAACCTTAAATTTTCTATGTCTCTTAAAATTTTGATAGAGACATAAAATGGCTTATAGAATTCTAATTATAGCAACAGACTTCAAAAAATGTCTCCATGTCAGAGATTAGTGAATCAAAGGCACATTTTTTAAATCAATTCTTCCTTCTGAATATTAACAGTATTTATCATTCATGCTGCCCTCTGGAAACACCAGCTAGAATCCCTCTCCACATCGGACCAGAAGGGTCTCCTGCGGGAATGAGGCTGATGAAATGAGAGCTCCCGACAGGTGAAGATTTGCCCAGAGCGTGAAAGGCCCAACTGGTGGGAGCGCTGGGAGCTTCAGGAACTGATTCCAAATCTTTTCTGCTCTCTATTGCTTATCAACATGACCACCATCACCTCCACACCACCATCATCATCATCATCATCACGACCACCACCACCATCACCACCACAACCATCACCACCATCATCACCACCATCATCACCACCATCACAACCACCACCACCATCATCACCACCACCACCACCACCACCACCATCACCACAACCATCACCACCATCATCACCACCATTATCATCACCACCACCACCACCATCACCACCATCATCACCACCATCACCACAACCATCACCACCATCATCACCACCACCATCACCACCATCATCACCACCATCACCACAACCATCACCACCATCATCACCACCACATCCACCATCACCACCATCACCACCACCACCACCATCATCACCATCACCACCATTATCACCACCATCATCATCATCACCACCACCACCATCATCACCACCATCATTCATCATCATCACCATCACCACCACCATCATCACCACCATCACCACCACCATCATCATCACCACCACCACCATCACCATCATCATCACCATCATCATCATCACCATCACCACCACCACCACCATCACCACAACCATCATCACCACCATCACCACAACCATCACCACCATCATCACCACCATCACCACAACCATCACCACCATATCCACCACCATCACCACCAACATCACCACCACCACCAGCACCACCACATCATCATCACCACCACCACCATCACCATCATCACCACCATCACCACCACCACCACCACCATCACCATCTCCACCACCGCCATCACCATCGCCACCACCACCACCTCCACCACCATCACCATCACCATCATGTCAAAATACTCTACCCTCTTTAAGGTACTACCAAATAAATGGAGTCAAAATTAAACTACTTTTCTGTAAATCACAGAAACTTTTAAAAAATAATAAGATATGCCCTATTAAAGATGTCCAACCTTTTTCCTTTTCTTACACACATTGGAAGAAGAGTTTTCTTGGACACATTAAATACACAGGCAGCAAGTCATGGAAGAAGCCCAAGTGCTCATCGACCCACGAATGGATTAATATTTGTGGTATATGTACACCATGGAATATTACGCAGCCTTAAAGAAAGATGGAGACTTTACCTTTTTCATGTTTACATGGATGGAGCTGGAACA
>CAUYRH010073609.1:0-57741 GCA_963574655.1 Perodicticus potto
GCTCATGTCAATGGTTCAAATTCTAAATCAAAACAATAATTTATTTTTTTGTTGTTGTCATCCTTTTTAAATTGTTTTTTATAAAAAAAAAAAAAAAAAAAAAAACAGGCAGCAATGCATGCTGCAAAGGATGTAGAGAAAGGGAGCCCTTTGTACATTGTTAGTGGAAATGCAAATTAGTGCAACCACTCTGGAGAACAGAATGGAGATTCCTCAAAGAGCTAAATATACAGCTACCATATTACCCAGCAATCCCACTGCTGGGTATATATCCGAAGGAGGGTGAACTGGTGCATCAGAAATACATCTGCACTCCCATATTTACTGTAGCACTATTAACAACAGTCAAGATTTGAAATCAACCTAAGTGCCCACGAATAGATGAACGGATAAAGAAATTGTGGTAAATATACACAATGGAATGTTGTATAGCCACAAAAAGAATGAAATCCTGCCATCTGCAGCAACATGGATGTAACTGAAGAACAGCATGTTAAGTGAAATAAGTCAACCACTGAGAGATAAATTTTGCATACTCATATACGGGAGCTAAACATGAAAAACAATTGATCTCATGGAGATGGGGGGTAGAATGATGGTTACCAGAGGCTGGGAAGGGCAGCAGGGAGCAGTGGAAAATGGGGGAATGGGTAATGGGTGCAAAAATATTGTTAAATAGTAAGAACAAACAGTATTTGATAACACAGTGAAGTGACTATAATCAACCACTTAGGGTATATGTTAAAATAACTAAGAGTGGAATTGGAATGTTCCTAACCCAAGGAAATGATAAACGCCAGAGGCGACGGATTACCCTGATTATTCTGCTTTTATTGATTCACATTGTATTCCTGTATTAAAACATCGCATGTACTCTATAAAGATATACAACCCAGAAGAAATTCTAATATTAAGTGATGTATATCACAGATATAAAACAAAAGCTGAAATATTCTTTTCAACTCAAGGAGAATTGGTTTTCTTTAGAAGTGTTTCAAATAACACAGCATAAGCCCTCAAATTCGACAAAATAGACCAGAGTTGGTTGCTTCGTCCTGCACCTGCTTGCATCTCTTTATGTTCCCAATAGTTTTGTGATTCAGTGATTCTCTCGTCTGCTTGGGTTTTCATTCACAACACACCTGCTGCAAGGTTTCATCCCTGAGTTTCAGGAAGCCTCTCACTCCAGGAGTCTCCCAGACCTCTTGGGAGACTCACCTGCCTACTAAGCACTGATTAAAAGCTAAAAATATGAACTTTTCATTTTCTTGCATAGCAATATTGCAAGGAAACTGTTCACACTATTTCACCTTGCTTGTACTTATTTTTGGTCTACATTTATAGAGAACACACAGTTATGCAAATTTTTGGAAATACATGCTTTCAAATCACACGAATTTCTTGAATTATTTAAAAATAATTACCAAAGAAATTTGTTTAATGGACAATGTGCTAAGTAAGAGAACAGATTATTATAAAATGCTGTATGTAGCCTCTACCTTAGAAAATCGTAAGTTATTTACTTGGGTATAGGGGGATCCACTGCCCCAGTTTTCCAGGGACCAAGGATTCTGCTAAGATCTTGGATTTTCAAGGGTAAAATCAGATGGCTGGCTTCCCCTTTCCTCCGCTATGGTCCTTCCATCTTGTCCCTGCACCTGTCCACCAGGCTTTGCCATGAGGTTACCTTCTCCAATCAGTGGTGACTAAAGCAGAAACCAATTCAAGGTCCTCAGTCCTCTTCTCGGGGTGCCCTGTGATGTTGACATAGACAGACCTCTGGTTTACCTGCGGGGCTTTGTAGTTGTAGTGTTCGTTTTTGCTGTTCTATTTGTTTAATAATTAAAGCAGATTCTATTTTGAGTCTAACCTTTATGACTGTCAAGTTTTGGTTCACCTGCTTAATGATGCAGTTCCCTGCTGGAAGTAAAATAAAAGCTGCTCACCATCCAGCTTGTTTAGAATCTAAGACCCTGTGTAACTCTGCCAATAATTCTGGAAATCAGTGGTCTCTGCGTCCTCCCTGGAGCCTTCCCCTGCCAGGTATGGGCTCTGGTCTTGCTACGGCTGTACCCAGAGGCCAAGATGACCATTTCTGTATGTCTCCCCAGCAACTAGTTCTGACTCCTCTAATTTTGTTTTTTCTACCTAGTTGCTTAATTGAATGTCTTCTTCTCCTACTTCAGTGGTTCTCAAACCTTAGTTTCAAGTGCAGAAGAATCTCCCAGAGAACTTTGTTGTTTTAGACACTGTGTCTCCTTGTGTTGACCCGGCTGGTCAGGACATCCTCCCACCTCGGTCTCCCCAGACACCACTGATTTTGTATCTCTGTGCTAAAAATCTGGCTGTCTAATGTCATTAACTAAATTACTTATTTCCTTACCCCACAATTCATCTGTATATACGTCTATATAATTGGTTTTGAAATAAAAATACTGATATTATAACCAAAAACAAACAGCAAAGTGCAGTTTAAGATATTTTTCCAGTCTTATTGAGGTACAATTGACAAAACTTGTATACGTTTAAGGTGTACAATGAGACGATTAGACATATAGCTTGCACGTACACTGTGAAATGATTACCACGTTAAGCCAGTGAACACGTCTGTCACCCGCATAGTTACTGTTTATTTCTGTGGTGAGAACACGTAGGGTCTCCTGTCTTGGTGATCCTCAAGCGTATAACAGAGTAGTATTAAGCTCAGTCACGTTGCTGTGCATTAGATGCCCAGAACTTATTGATCGTTTAACTGAAAGTTTGTACCCTTTGATTAACATCTCCCCATTTTGCCACCCAGAGTTTTGGGCTCGGTACCAGGTTAGGGAAGGGTCTGTGGATTTGTATTTCTAACAAGCTGACAGATAAAACTGGTGTTGCTGTCTCAGGACTCACTTTGAGAACCAGTGCTCTGAGTCAGACCTCCCTGGTGGAAAGACCTCCCTGGCTGTTTTTCTTCTGGGCCTGGGCCAAGCCCTAGTCTAGCTCCCTTTTCTTCTCATCTTGAAGGTGACAGCACTTTGAATAACTCATACCACTCCTGGCAGGACACTGGCACCGCAGACACGGATGCTGACCTTGGCCTCTTACCTGCTCCCTTCATTTCCCACATCAGAGAGCTTGTTTCAAACAAGCTAATTCACTCTCAAAAACGGGATACACATTTATCAGATTAATTGGAGGCTGAAATAGATGTATTAGTAAATGCACTCAAGGTTCCTGTTTTCTCAATGCATTTTTACTGAATCTAGCAATGTGAGGTAAGAAAAATAGAAAAATTTGCCACCAGTAGGCTCTATCTGCGAGGCATGGTCTTGACTGCCTTGGTGGATTGAATTTGCATTTAATAAAATGGACATAAAAAGGCTCGCATACTATTTTTTATTTCTCCACTCAATTTTAATGGTCAGAGTATGTGTTATATAAGATAGAGAAAAAATAAAGCCAACATTATGGAATGGAGGCACATGTTACTAAAAAAATCACATATTATTTTGTGGGTAATATTGTCAGCTTTGGGGAATTTTAGCCAGAATCTTGTCAGCAGTGAAAGACAGGAAACCGCCACGAGGCTTGCTGAGGTAGGATTTCTTGTGTTTCTTCCTGAGGACAGATAAATAGGGACTTTGATGACTTGGGAATTTTCTTTCATGGTTCATATGGTGGGAAATGTATATATAGAACAGCTGAAAAAAGGTTTAAAATTAGAAAAAGTGGCGATTTATTCACTGATTCACATTTCTGATGCAAAAGAAACAAAAATTTTAAACAGCTTTTAGGCCAAAGAGGAAATTAAGAAAATAATTATAGCTTACTGAGAAAATAAGATTAATGGGAAAGCTATATAAAAGTTTGTGGGATTTGTTCAAACTTGGAAGACTAAAATGCTTTTGTTTATAAACTAAAGGATGAAATCAATGAACCAAGTAACCAAATCAGTAAGTTAAAATAGAAAAAGCAGATGTTGGTGAAGATGCTTGCCAAGTTCATGCTTGGGCAAATCCCATACAGTCAATTCCAAAAAGTAATAGATGAAATGTACGAAGGGCAAGCAGGTACAACACTGGTAGCAAAGGTCACTGGGCTGTGACCTCTGGGTTCAGCAACGGCAAGGTTTGTCACTTGTTGGGTAAAGAGGGATTAGCAGCAGGTCCTGAGACTGG
Organism: Perodicticus potto; assembly: GCA_963574655.1. Taxonomy (NCBI): domain Eukaryota; kingdom Metazoa; phylum Chordata; class Mammalia; order Primates; family Lorisidae; genus Perodicticus; species Perodicticus potto. Next base: position 4,164 of record CAUYRH010073609.1, read on the forward strand.
TGACTCTGGAGACACACTAGTAGCTGAAGCAGATGAGAAGTGAACTTTCTTGCTCATGGAAGAAGGCAGAAAAAAAATAAAATTAAATCTGGTTTTCAGATTTATAGGTAGATGTTGGCCTAGGGATGAAGCTGGAGAAAGGCATAGCTTTTTGTCTGCTCCTGAACCACACTGTCCCATTTGGTGTAGTGACCAAATCGAAATGTCCTCAACATGAATATGCACTAGGAACCCTAAAACTATCTGTTTCTACTCCAAGGGACCAAAGGGAGGCAAACACAAGATTGCTACACAGGAAAAGATAACGGAGAAAATAAGAAAGTGAAAATTGAATCAGAACAAAACAAAGAACAAAAGCTTTCCTTTAATACATCCATGCAAAAATATGTAAAATGCATGAAATATTTAATGATAAAAGACATAAAACAAAATCAAAAAATGAAATAATAAATTTACCACAAATAAAGTTACCTGGAGCAGTTTGACAAGTATTTGTAATAAGATGCTAAAAAGGTATAGAAAAGTATAGCATCTACAAATGTGAAAAATAATATTTTTAAAAAGCAAACAAACAAAAATCCAACAAAAACTAAAAATGTAAAACAAGGATGATATAAAGAAAAATCGATGACAATCTTAGAAATAAAATAGTTTTCAAAAACTAGATGGGAGAGATTTTACTTGTTTATTTATCTATTTATTTATTTATAGAGACAAGAACTCTCTCTGTTGCCCAGGTTAGAGTGCAGTGGTGTCACCACAGCTCACTGCACCCTTGAACTCCTGGCCTCAAGTGATCTTCCTGCCTCAGCCTCTCAAAGTGCTGAGCCTACAGGTGTGAACAATTGCACCAGGCTAGACAGGAAGGATTTTAGACTTGATACAATTGAATAGTGAAAGAGTGAACTAGAAGCTAATACTGGGAAACTGTCTCCAGAGCCAGAACCCCAAATGTGAAAGAATAGTCAAGAGTATTGGAATGCATTTATGTGTGATGAGAGTCCCAGAAGAAGAGAAGAAAAGAAATGATGAAGGGGCAATGTTTTAAGAGAGAACATTTAGCATTGAAACAAACGAATGATTTTGAGATCTCAGATCAAGGGAGCAGCTGCTTTTCAAGCTGGATAAATAAAAAGAAACCCCCAGTTGATGCATAATAAAATACAGAACAGCAAGACATAAAGTCTGATCTTATGTATGCACCTGGGGAGAAAGGGAGGGACGCTGCCCAGACGCTGGGTGGCACTGCTAAATAGGGCTGATGTTTCAAAGCACTGATGTGGCTAACGTGCTGGAGGAGCCCACCTGGACAGGTGCCTTCCTTATGAACCTGCTTGGCCCCCCATGCCCGCTGCAGAGCATTCTCAGTGAAGGAAGTCCTTTGTCTCTGTCACAATGAGCAGGCTCATGGTGGCGCTCAGCACTGGCACTCAAGACATTTCATATCAGTACCTAGTCCAGTCTCATCCTATAGTTAAAGCTCTTAATTTCATTCCAAAGTAGGCAGCACCACCTCCCTCAGCCCAGATGTGGAAGGGAGGTGAGGAAGGGGGTGTAACTCCCGCTGGACCCGCTCAGGCTGGTTCTACTCTTCTGGCCCTGGGCAACATCTGAGGCTGACTCTGACTCATGTGGCTCCCATGTGCTTTTTGGACCCCTTCCTTCAGAGATGTCCTCTTTTCTGGACCCTGCCTCTGAGAGTTCAGTGGTCTGCCTTTAGCCCCTGTGCTGAGACCCCAGTGCCCAGCAGGAAGGCCTGCCCTGCATTCTCTCGGTAAGTTCCTGCTCTTTGTTGTGAGGAGCTCTGGAGGTGCTGCCTAATTCCAACATAGTCACTCTCCTGCCGCCCTTCTTTCGGTGCTACTTGGTTTGTCTCAGGTTCTTTGCATCCCCAGGTGGAAAATCCCACATCGCACTGTGTCTGCCTTCCTGCCCAGCCTTGCAGCAAGCCCTACCAGGCCCGGCTGCAGGGGGCAGTAGGAGCTCCTGGGGTTGTGTGAGACACAGCACAGTGACTCCCACTGCTTCTCACGGTGTCAGGGAGGTGGTTGAGCCACCTGAGCACTGGTCCCTGAGATGCCACTCTCCTCTTACCGGGCTGTCTGGACCTGGCTGTGTGCCTTTGTGCCTTGGATTTGCCTTCCGAAAGTCCTACCATACTAAGTAAACTCTCATTGAACATAAGTCAGACATTTTTAGATACAAAAAGGCTAAGAGAGAAGAGAATGTTGAAAGCTACGAGATGAATTTCAAAAGAAGAAAAATAAGCTTGGAGGGCAGGTGTTGATACAGAAGTTAATTAACTATGACGGGAAATTTAATTAACTACTACCTTTATTTTTAGTTTTCGTTTTATGAAGACATGTAATTTAAGGAGTCAGATAATACTGAGGGCTTTTAAAAAAATCCCCTCAAGCCCTCTCTTATCAATCTTATCCAGTTCCATTATTAGAGCAAAAGAAATTACATATACTCTAGGAACTTACAAATGGAAACTTCCAGCATAGACCACTTCTCTGCACTCAGGACTGAGGCCTCTAGCTGCTCGCCTGACAGTAATGCTTAGTCTCAACAGGCAGTGCGGGGTTATGATTTTCCTTCCCCAGCCAGCATCTAGCCTGTATTCCTCACATCTGTAAAGACAACTTTAGGCTATCAGATGATCACACCCAAAATAAATATCTGCTCTCTTTTTTCAAAATCCCACATCACACACATCAGCAAATCCTGTCTGCTCTGTATAATATGTAGAATAAACAGAACTTCAGGATTCACTTCTTTAATGCATTACTTATTTCACTGTGGCCCAGTCGCGCTCTGCACCCTCTCCCGCTGCACCTGGTGCTCCCTCAGCCTGACATTCACTTCCAGCCACACAGCTCCTGGAGGCCACACATTTCCTCTGCCTCAGCTGTGCCTAGACAGTCAGTCTTTTCCAGGCCACCGCACCTCTCCCCTCACCGGCCTCACCCCCGTGCCTCTCTCTCACTCATTCCCTGTCTACACACACACGGGCACCACACCTTTGTAAAATGTGTCTTCTACTTTATAAAATGTCTTTCCCCCCCACAACTATAAGTTGTCAGAGCAGGGAATTTTGTTAGAGCCCGGAACCATGACTGCCATGCAGTAGGGATTCAGTCCAATTATTTTTTTTTTTATAGCATTTTTACTAAGGTGTGAAATATATCCAGTAAAGAGCACATGTTAAATATGGACAGCTTAGCGAACATGTGTGTATGTCCATGCACACAGCTCCACTGCCCACTGTCCTCGTCACGTCTGACAGCCCCACTGGCCCCTTTCAGACAAGAGCCGGGGGACTGTGGGGTCAGCATCTATTACCTTGGATCAGCCCAGCCAGTTCTGAGCTGAGCATGAATGCACTCATGGTTTGCATGCCTCCAAATCCGACTCCTTTTCTTGGTGTCATGTCTGTGGGATCCATCCATGTAGCTGTGCCCTGGTTCATCCTTTCATTGTCACCCTGGGAACTATGTCACATAGGAACTCACCAGCATGTGCCCACCAGTTTTCTGACAGCTGTACATACTGTTTCCAGTTCTCGGCAATTGTGAGCACTCCTGCGCTTGTCCTTCAGAGGACACACCCATTTTTCATGACTGTAGGTCCAGGAGGGACTGCAGTGTCCCTGGAGAGCCCTATTTTGTCTTTGGGGAAAACTGCTGAGCAGGTTCCCAGAGTGGTAGTGTTGGGTAACAACAGACCAACAAGAACTCCTGGCCAGTTACGCTTCATTTTTCTACCCTGCCTTCATCAGGAAAGGGAATTTCTTGTGTGGCTAAAGGCTATCACTATATTATTCTAGGAAATAACTTTGCATCCAGGCCACATTCAGCCTAACATTTTCAAAACTGATAACACTGTCACTGGATGGCAGCCTGTTGTGAGACGGCCATGGCACGAGTGACTTCTGTCTCCTTAGTTTCAATCAAATTTTCAGCTGATTCCAGTCAAGGTCTATTATTGCATGAAGATGTGTCAGTAATCAAGTCAGGTTTCAAACATGAATGTCTGTTTGGGGTGGAATTGTGTCCTCCTCTTCGCCCCAGCTAAGATGTGAAAGTCCCAAAGTCTAACTTGTGAATGTGACCTTATTTGAAATAAGGTCTAAGCAGATGTAATTAAGAAAGGATGAAGTCACACAAAAGTAGGACAGACCCTAATCCAGGGAAGGGGAGGGTGGGGCACAGAGACACAGTGACACACAGACAGATGGAGGGAATGTGTGGTGGTTAATTTTAGGTGTCAACACTTGAGCTGTAGGGTATCCTGATATCTGGACAAACATCTTGGGTGAGACTGCAAGGGTCTTGTTTTTTTGTTGTTGTTGGGGATTCATTGAGGGTACAAAGATCTTGGTTACATTGATTGCATTTGTTAGATAAAGACCCTCTTATTATTGTCTTCCACCTCTGGAAGGTGTGCCACACACCGTGAACCCCCACCCCCTCCTTAATTGTCCTCATATCAGAATTGAGTACATAGGATTCTTGCTTCTCCATTCTTATAATGCTTTACTAAGAATAGTAACCGGGTTAAAAGAAAAGATATAAAATTTCCATCTTTTTTAGTGTCTGAATAGTATTCCATAGTATACATATACCACAGTTTCTTAATCCATTCCTGGGTTGGGGGGTACTTAGGCTGTTTCCACATTTTGGCAATTGTAAATTGATCTGTGGTAAACAGTCTAGTGCAACTGCCCTTATGGTAAAAGGATTTCTTTTCTTCTGGGTGGATGCCCAGTAATGGGATTGCAGGATCAAATGGGAGGTCTAGTTTGAGCTCTTTGAGGGTTCTCTGTACTTCCTTCCAAACAAGTCGTATCAGATTGTAGTCCCACCAGCAGTGTAAAAGTGTTCCCTTTTCTCCATATCCACATCAGCATCTGTAGTTTTGAGATTTTGTGATGTGGACTATTGTCACTGGGGTTAGGTGATATCTCAGGGTGGTTTTGATTTGCATTTCTCTAATAATTAGGGATGATGAGCACTTTGTCATATGTTTCTTAGCCCTTCATATGTCTTCTTTAGAAAAGGTTCTATTCATTTCTCTTGCCCAGTGATATAAGGGATTGTTGGCTCTTTATATGTTGATTAAATTGAGTTCTGTGTAGATTCTAGTTATCAAGCTTTGGTCTGATTCCAAAATATGCAAATACCCTTTCCCATTCTGTAAGTTGTCTATTTGCTTTGGTTGTTGTCTCCTTAGCTGTACAGAAGCTTTTCAGTTTAATTAAGTCCCATTTGTTTATTTTTGTTATTGTTGCAATTGCCTCATAAAGTCTTTCCCCAGGCCGATAGCTTCAAGTGATTTCCTCACACTTTCTTTGTGGATTTTTATTGTTTTGTGACTTAGATTTAGATCTTTTATCCTTCCGGAATCAATTTTTTTGAGTGGAGAAAAATGAGGGTCTGGTTTCAGTCTTTTACATGTGGATGTCCAGTTCTCCCAGCACCATTAATTGAATAGGGTCTGATTTCACACTCTTTCCCCCAGAGTGTGTTCTTGTTTGATTTATCAAAGATTAGGTGGCTGCAAGATATTATTTTTATCTCCTGGTTTTCTATTCAGTTCCAGATGTCTATATCTCTATTTTTGTGCCAAAACCATGCTATTTTTATCACTGTGGCCTTGTAGTACAGCCTAAAGTCTGGTAGGCTGATGTCCCTGGCTTTGTTTTCATTACTAAGAATTGCCTTGGCTATATGTTTTTTTTTTTTCTGATTTCATGCAAAATGAAGAATTATTTTTTCCAAGTCTTAAAAGTATGATGTTGGTATTTTAATAGGGATATCATTGAGTATGTATATTGCTTTGGGAAGTATAGACATTTTAACAATGTTGATTTTTCCCAGACACGAGCATGGTAGGTGTTCCATTTGTTAATATCTTCCACTATTTCTTTTCTTTGGGTTTCATAGTTTTCTTTATAGAGGTCCTTCACCTTTTTTGTTAGATATATTCCTAGGTATTTCATTTTCTTTGACAGTACTAAGAAGGGAATTGTGTCCTTGATTAGCTTCTCGTATTGGCCGTTCCTGGCATATATAAAGGTTACTGATTTGTGGACATCGATTTTGTATCCTGAGACATTGCTGTATTTTTTATCACTTACAGGTGTTTCATGGTTGGGTCTTTGGGGTTCTCTAAGTATAAGATCATATCGTCAGCAAAAAGGGAGAGTTTGACTTCCTCTGTCCCCATTTGGATAACCTTTATTTACTTCTCTTGCCTTATTGTATTGGCTAGAACTTCCAGCACTATGTTGAACAGCAGTGGTGATAGAGGACAACCTTGTCTTGTTCCTGTGCTGAGTGGAAAAGCTTTCATTTTTACTCCATTCAGTGTAATATTAGCTGTGGGTTTGTCATAGATGGCTTCAATCAGTTTGAGAAATGTGCCACTGATGCCTGTATTCTTCAGAGTTCTAATTAAAAAAGAATGTTGAATTTTGTCAAATGCTTTTTCTGTATCTGTTGAGAGGATCATATGGTCTTTGTTTTTGCTTCTATTGATATGGTGAATAACATTTATAAACTTGCATATGTTAAACAAGCCTTGCATTTCTGGGATCAAACCTAGTTGATCATGATGTATGACTTTTTAAATGAGAAGCTGTGATCTATTGGCTAGGATTTTATTGAGAATTTTTGCATCTCTATTCATTAGTGAAATTGGTCTGTAGTTGTCCTTTTAGTTGGATCTTTTCCTGGTTTTGGTATCAGGGTGATGTTTGCTTTATAGAAAGTGTTGGGGGAAGATTTCTTCCTCCTCATTTTTTGGGAATAATTTCTGCAGTATGAGTATAAGCTCTTCTTTGAAGGTTTATTAGAATTCTGGTGTGAAGCCATATGGACCAGGGCATTTTTTGGTTGGGAGATTTTTTATTGCTTCTTTGATGTCAGTGCTTGAAATTGGTCTGTTCAGAAGATCTATTCCTTCTTGATTAAATCTAGAGAGAGGGTATGATTCCAAGTATTGATCCATTTCCTCCACATTGTCAAATTTCTGGGTGTAGAGTTTCTTGTAGTATTCAGAGATGATCACTTGTATCTCTGTGGCATCTTTTGTTATGTCCCCTTTATCATTCCTGACTTAGGTTATTAGAGATTTTACTTTTCTGTTTCTATTTAGTCTGGCCAAAGGTTTATCTATTTTATTTAGTTTTTCAAAAAACCAACTTTTGTTTTGTCAATTTTCTGAATGAGTTTTTTGTTCTCAATTTCATTAATGTCTGATTTAATTTTGGCTATTTGTTTTCTTCTGCCGGGTTTAGGGTTAGATTGTTCACCTTTTTTTCAATTCCATAAGATGGTTTGTGAGTGTGCTGATGCACTCACTTTTTGTTTTTTGAAGGTAGGCATCTAGCTCAAAGAATTTTCCTCTTAGGACTGCTTTGGCTGTATCCCAGAAGTTTTAGTAACTTGTGTCTTCATTGTTGTTATGTTTAAGGAAATTAGAAAATTCCTCTTGTATCTCTTCCTGAACCCAAATGTCATTCAGTATAATGTTGTTTAGTTTTCAAGACTTTGTGTGGGGATGAACATTTTTGTTGCAGTTGAGCTTTAGCATTGTTGCCTTGTGGTCTAAGAAGAGACATGATATACTTTCTATTTTTTTAAATTTTTCTGAGGTTTGATTTGTGTTCTAGGATGTGATCTATTTTGGAGTATGTGCCATGAGCTAATGAGAAAAAAGTATATTCTTTTGCTTTGGGGTGTTGTGTTCTGTATATGTCTATTAATCCCACTTGTTCTAGGGCCAATTTTAAGTCCTTTGTATCCTTGTTTAGCTTCTCTTTAGAGGATCTGTCCAGTTCTGTCAGAGGGGTGTTGAAGGCCTGACTATTAAGGTTTTATGGGATATCATATTACTCAGACCTCTCAATTTTTAAATATTTATGCACCTAACTTAAATGCTCCCAGATTTATGAAACAAACCTCGAGGGGTCTGAAGGCTTCATGGTGTCTTGTAATTCTCCAAGTGCCTGCTCTGCTTTCTCTCTCTTCTTTTCTGATTCTGTAACTACCTATGTTAACTCAAAGACTTTATTCTCTAACTCTGATGATGTTCTTTCTTCTCCATGCTCTAATTCATTTTTGATACTTTCTACTGCTTCTTTGCATTCCCCAATTGTCTCCTTCATTTCTTTAAGCTCATCCATATCTTTTCCATATTCTACATATCTCTTGTCTGACTTTTGTATCTGTCTTTCTATTTTCTCATCCATTCCCTTTATTGTTGTAATTATCCATATTTTAAATTCCCTTTCTGTCAGACCCATTAATTCTTTATAGGATGAGTCTTCTGTAAAAGCTGCCTTGTGCTCCCTTGGAGGAGTTGCTCTATTTTTGTTTTCCATGGTGCCTGAATTTTTCTGTTGGTTCTTTCTCATGTGTGCTTTCTTCTTGTTCACCTCTTTGTGCACCCCTTTTCCTTCTAAGTTTCTCCTTTGCTTCAAATTACCTTGTCTCAGAGTTTATGTGAAGAGACCTTTGGTGTGAGGCCAAAATGGGGAGAAAGGTAAGGAGCAGGCAGGGAGAAACAGAGGAAAAAGAAAGAAAGAGTAAAAAAGAAGGAAAGAATAAAAGAAAAGATAAAGAAGAAATTAAAAAAAGGGAAAGAGAAATAACGGAAGAAGAAAGAGGACCAAAGAACTAGGAGAACAAGAGAAAAGGAGGTCAGGAAAAGAGGCTGAGAGTAGCAGAGGAAATGGTATTGATCAGCAGGGTGTTAAGGTCACACTTGTAACTCAAGGGCTTGAGGGGGCTGGACTAGGAGGGTTCCTTGAAATCAGGCAGTCCTTATAAGCCTGAGTAGAGCCCGACTCTTTCTCTGCTAAACTAGCATGGAAAGGAACAGAGCAAAACCCAAAAATACTAAGGAAAAATTAAGTAAGAATGAAAATGAAATAGAAAAATTCTGCAGGTGGTCTTGCCAATACTATTTTCCTAGGGCCAAAGGTAGAAAGGTCTCTTAGCCCCATTGAGCCTGATCACTGCCTGACTACAGCTGTGTCCCTCCAGCTCTCAGCAAAAAAAAAAAAAAAAAATAGAAAGGAAAAGAACTAATATTAAGATAAGAATGGATAAAAGAAATTAAAAATACCCATTGTATCTAATAGAGGAGAGAAAGGGAAGTGGAGTAAAGAATGAAAGGAGAAAAGCAAGAAAAAGGGAGGGGACAGCTTAGCTGTTGCAGAGTGGATTGTTGTGGGAGAGATGAGAAAGATAGGAGAATCTCTGTCCAAAGAGAGAATGTACTGGAATGAAATATGGAGAGAGAATAAATGAGGCTAAAATACTGTAACCAAAAAAGACAGAAGCTTGTGCTCTTGGTGAAAGTAAAAATAGAGGTTAAGAAACATCTATACAAATAAACCAGAAATAGAACACATCAACACAAAATATCAAAAATCTCGAAATAACCAAATATAAGCAACCTCAGTAAAAAAGAAACAAAAGAACAACTAAAAGTAAAAATGGAGAAAATAATCATAAGAAAAAAGTAAACAAAACAAAAACCCAAGTATATATATACACATATATACATAAAAGTATATATATATGTCAGAGCATTGGACTTTAGTAAGAATATATTTGTATTGCAATATATTGCCAGGACATCAGATGGCGCTGTAGTTCCAGGGGACAGACAACGTACCTGCTAACCTCTCTCTAGAATCCAGGCCTGGACCAGATCCCCGACTTAATTGTCCACAGTGATCACCTGATTATTTCCTCAGCATTCAGGTTCCACCTGGTTGGAAACTCAAATCTCTCCTGAATCCTTCAGAGGCAGGTCTCACCGTGCCCCCAGACAATAGTTCTAGTGGGGTGCTGGAGTCCCTGAGCCTATCACAACTGGGGACCGGATCCTAGCAGGTGGAACTACATTGGCTGTGTTCCTGTAGGAGACCTGGCCTCATGACCTTCTGATGACCTTGCCAACAAGGCCGACCCCTTGCTGCCAGGACCTCCCCAGCAGGGCTGTCTCTACTGCCACTAAACTGGCGGCAAGTCTGCTCCTGCCAACCCTCAAATCTGGCTGCCCACTTGTCCAGGCAATCAACACACTTCCTCCAGAACCGAAACCTGCAAAAGACTTCCTCGCATCCCGACCTCCACAGCTCCCTGTGGCTGCCCCTGGGGCCTCCCGCCTGCGGTGGCACGAGACTTGTGTAGCTGTAAGATCTCTGCCCTGGTGCTCCATTTCAGGCACAGCAACCAGCACCTTGCCACCTAGTAGCGCACCCGAGCCACAGCTGCAGGCGAAATCTGTGCAAACCGCCTGACTCAATTGCTCTCCTTTTCTTTTCTTTCTCTCTCTTTCTCTCTCTCACTCTCTTGCATGAGATCACCATTAATATCCATACACAGAGTAAAGCAGAATGTAACGTGTGTGGGCCTCCTTCACTCTGCGGACTGCCTGAAGAGCAGAAAAAGGCTGACTTCCCCCTAAGGAAGGGGTGTTTCCTCCTACCTCACTGCATTCAATCTGGGCCCTCTGCTTTTCTCCTGCCTGCAGACACAGGAACAGAAGCTTCTTTTGGGCCTCCAGCCTGCTGGTCTTTGGACAAGAATGACAACTATGGATCTCCTGGTGGTTTCTCCTGCAAACTTGAAACTGAGCCATTGTCTCCTGGGTTTCCAGTTTGCCAGTCACCCTGGAGATAGCAGGACTGGTCCCCTCCATAACCACCTGAGCCAGTTCCTTGTCCTAAGTCTCTTTTGTCCCCTCCCTGGAGCACCGTGGTTGCACAGCATGAGTACACTGTGGGATGTCTGTAAAACACAAGAGTACGAGAACGGCCAGCAACCAGCAGGCGCTGGGAGAGAGGCTCAGAGCCAACTTCGGGCAGAACCCGCGCAAGTGTGAGAGAAAACGTTTCAGCTGTTCTGAGCCACCCAAATCACGGAGAGAGAACTCTATAGAGAACTATATAGTTTTCAGCACAGAGTTTTGACACCCTCTGCCACAAGAGCTTGATCATCAGTTACCACAGAAAAATAACTGGGAAGTTCGGGGCTTTTTGAACACTTTTCTCTGTCCATTCGGCAGCTCTTCGGGGGAGGTCCAGGCACATCTCAGCAGATGTCCTAACACGTGAGTCGTGGACCAAGTGTTGTCAAGACTCCTGCAGGAGGGACCTTCCTCGCACGGCGGTCTGCGGCTCTGCGGTTGTCACTGGCAGGGAGAGTGCAGCCACCCGGAGGGCAGTGTCCACCCGCAGCAGCGCCTGGGTGAAGCCAGGCCCACCCTGGGACGCTGTCCAACTTGTGGGACTGGACGAAGGTGGCGGAGGCAGCAAAGCGTCTCCCTCTGCTGCTGGGATGCCATCTGACACGTCGGCAGCTCCTCCTAATCCTGTCCCGGCCTAGGGGACAGCCATCCCCAGCAGCAGGGCTCTGCCACACACCGCACCTGCCACCTGTGTCAGCCGCTGAGGTCCTGTGTGGTGCCAGCCCCGCCCTGGACACTGTGCAGACAGATGTCTAACCAGAAGACCGAACGACGGGGATCAGGAAGGCAAAAGCAGGCCCAAAGCAGGAGGAAAGGCAAAAGGCAACTCTGGGGCCTGTGGTTGCAGGGCATGTCTTCAGCAAGTCACCTTCAGATGCCTCAGCCACCGTCCCATCCAGGCTGTGCAGGGCACTCTGTCTCACTCTGACACCGGAGCTGTCCCAGGCGTCCCAGGAGGTGGCTTCTCTTCTGCACCCCGGCTCCTGCTCACCCTAGTTGGGCGCAGCTGCCGCTGGTGACCCGCTGGGCTGTGACTTGGTTGACCACGTGCTGCTTGTCATCCTGGCCCTCGAGTTCAGTACCTCGGTATGGGGGGGAGGGTAGGCCGATTTGGCTCGGTGATGAGCGACCAGCCCTGAGTCTACCGGGGCTCGTTTGCCTCCTACTGACCGCATGCCCTGGCGGCGCTCCTGGCTCTCCTGTGACTGTCCAGGGACCAAGTGTTTGCTTGGCGGTGACATTCCTCAGTGGAAGAAGTGTAATCTCCAAAGCTGGAATGAGGTTCTGACAATTGCCTTGTACAAGTTACTAAATCACGCTGAGCCTTAACTGTCTCCTGCTAAGTGGAAACCCTGATCCCTGTTTGTCTGGGTGGCTGAGAGAGTGGTATAAAATACTAAATTCACGGGGTTTAAGATAAATTCATAAAATCAAAGTCCCAATGGGAAAGTGAGAAGTCAAGGGATGTGAGATCATTTTGTGCCAGGCATTTTCCCTAAAAAAGATGGAAAATGTAAAGTGGATCAAGATAGTTTCATAATAATCTAACTTCAAGATAACAACATCTGCTGGGTGTTTATATCATTTTCATAGTAGTATATATTTTTTGCTAGTTAAGTACATGGAAAAGACACTCAGGTATTGTTCTATTTTGCATTTGATTATTATTTAGGATCATATTTTCTAATGTTTTATTTACTATTTGCAAAACTGTGTACAACTTTGTGTGAAATATTTCTATCTTTCCCCAAATACCTGATGAGTTGTTAAGGTGGAGAGCCAATTAAAATGCAAAATTAATCTTTAAAAATATGATTATTTCCCAATTGTAGTATTTAAAAAAGTATTTTCCTAGTCTGTTGCTTTTTAGTTTTTTTCCTTCCCTGTACCAGTTGTGAATATTTTATATTCAAATATGTTTGGGTATCCCTTTGTGATCTTTTCCTATGGCCTCAAAGCTGAACTTGCTCTTGTGATACAGATCTGACATTTTCTTACATTACTTATAAATTTTCTTTTCAGATTTTAAAGTTTTATTTATTTATTTTATTTTTTATAGCTGCTTTATTTTTTGTTTAATCTTGATTTACCACAATGATTTTTATAAAATTGCTATGTATTAAAAATACTATCTTATTAATCATACATTTTTTATGTACTTCGTTCTTTTTGTGACCTCTCCAGTCATTTTCTTTCATTGCTACTGTCTGAAGCTAAACATTTTCTCTTTGTTTTTTCACTGTGTTTCTTTGGTCTATCCCTTCCTTCCTTCCTTCCTTCCTTCCTTCCTTCCTTCCTCTCTCTTTTCCCTGCCCCCTTCCGTTTCTCCCTCCTACCCTCCCCCCTTCCTTCCCTTCCTTCCTACCTTCTTTTTTCTGAGAGTCTCTGTGCTCTGGATAGAGTGCTGTGGTCTGAGCAATCTCAAACTTCAGGGCTCAAGAAATCCTCCTGTCTCAGCCTTCTGAGGAGCTGGAACTACAGGCACCCCCTCCTGCCACAATGCCCAGCTAATTTTTCTACTTTTAGTAGAGATAGGGTTTTGCTCTTGCTCAGGCTGGTCTCAAACTCCTGCCTCAGCCTTCCAGAATGCTGGGATTACAGGTGTGAGACACCTCACTAACCTGTTATCAAATGACCAATTAAAAAATTAAGTACATTGGTATTTATCACAATTAATAAACAATAGTTCCCATTTACAGTATGTGTAAATAATTCAGACAAGTAAAAAGAAAATCATCATCCATAATCTAAAACATAATTTGTTAACTCTTTGTTATATCTCATTCTTTTTTCTTTTCTTTGTTTATCTGAGACAGGTTCTCTCTCTGTTGCTCAGGCTAGAGTACAGTGGCATCATCATAGCTCCCACAAGCTCAAACTCCTAGCCTCAAGAAATCCCCCCAACTCAGCCTCTCTACTAGCTAATTTTTCTATTTTTTGCAAGGGCAGGGTTTCACTATGTTTCTCAGTAGGTCTCAAACTCCTCTCAAAGGACTGTTCTGCTGTGGCCTCCCAAAGCACCACTGCTCATTTCAATTTGTTTATACGTAGCTTTTAATTTATGAAGTTTCATCATCTCTAAAATTAGGGTAATACTTGTATCTACTCATGGAGTTGTGAGGATTAGTCAAAATTAAGTGTGTGAAGCACAGAGCACAGTGCTTACCATACAGAGCTCAGTAAATATAAATTTTTATATTTATATGATTGTACAATTTCATACTTTCTTGGTTTACTTCATGTGATATTGTATACTTTCCCCAACCAAATATGAATACTTTATTTAAATTTAAATATAATTTTAACAGGGTGGATAATATTTCCATCCTATGTTAATACATATTTTTCTTTCATATGTGTGAGTGTGAGCATGTGTGTGTGGGGGAGGTGGTGTGTGATCAACCCACCATTTTCCCGTTTTTCTCTAGGAATTTACCCTGTGAGAAATGCCTATCTATTTGAGTATTGGGTGGTTAGTATGAAATCTAGGACTGAAGTTGTTCAATCACTGATTAGTAATGAGAAAGCCCATATATGTGTTTGCGTGTATGTATATAAATTGCCTCTGTATGTATGTAAATTGCCTCTGTATTCTTTCAAGAACTCTTATGTCAGTTTCTACTTCAATTCAAATATTTTTAAATTACTGTTTTATTTGTCCATATGTATCTTCTTATTCTTTTTTTTACAAATTTTATTCTGCTTTTCTTTTCTGCTGCTAAGATTGAACATTTTCCCACATGCTTGTTTACTATAGCATATTCTTATTTTAGAAAACCTTATGGCCTTTGCCTATTTATCCAATTTCTTTCAGCATTTCAAGGTTTCCAAATGTAGCAATTTCTTTCTTCAAAGGTCAAATAATATTGTATTCAATTTCCTTTCATAATTTTTCTATGTTAACCTTACATTCATTGTGAAAGTGCTATTGGAAAAATTTGCTAATAACAAATATGTGACAAGTAGCAAAAATAAAAATAATCAGACTTTCCAATACTAACTGCCAACATGTTGATTTTTTCAAAAATTAATTTTTTTACATTCTTAATATTTTTATAAATTATTTGTATGTATTGTTATTATAAATGCATTTAATCTTACATGAATTATTTGAAAATCTAATTATTAGTTAAAAGTATTTTACTAAATAATTTTATATTATAATACTTTGAATATTAGATTTATATATTTAATTTACCACAATTTTTGCTTTTGCAAATACTTTGTAATGTGAGCATCTTATTATATAGTGTTTATGTTTCTTTTTTTTTATTAAGTCATATACACATAGATCATGAATACATTTATGCATATGTGGGGTACAATGTGTTGATTTTTTATACAATCTGACGTACTTACATCAAACCAATCAACATAGCTTTTGCCTCATTTACCTGATTATTGTGTTAAGACATTTATGTGCTACACTTTACAAATTTGACTTGTACCCTTGCAATATGCTCCATTGGTGTGGTCCTGCCACTTACCCTCCCTCTATCAACCCTTCTCTCTCCCCTCCCTTCCCACTCCATTTCTGTCCTTCATGGTGGGCTACAGTTGTGTTCTATCTTTCATAAGAAAGTATGAGTAAATATAAGTTGGTTTCATAGAAGGACTGAGTACATTGGATACTTTTTCCTTCATTCTTGAGACATTTTACTCAGAAGAATATGTTCCAGGTCCCTCCATGTAAACATAAAAGAGGTAAAGGCTCCATTTTTTTAAGGCTGCATAATATTCCTTGGCATACATAGACCACAATTCATTAATCCGTTCATGGGTTGATGGCCACTTGGGCTTGTTCCATGACTTGGCTATTATGAATTGAGCTGCAGTGAATAATCTGGTGCAAATATCTTTTTTGCAAAGTGATTTTTGGTCTTTTGGATATACTCATAGTAGTGGAATTGCAGGATCCAGTTGCAGGTCAATTTTTAGATCCCTGAGTGTTCTCCAAACTTCTTTCCAAAAGGAACATGTTAGTTTGCATTTCCACCAGCAGGGGAGAAGTGTTCCCTTTTCTCCACATCCACATGAACATCTGTAGTTTTGGGATTTTGTTATGTGGGCTACTCTTACTGGAGTTAGATGGTTTCTAAAAGTGGTTTTGATTTGAATTTCTCTGATGATTAAAGATGATGAGCTTTTTTTCATGTGTCTGTAGACCATGTACCTGTCTTCTTCGGAGAAGCTTCTGTTCATGTCTCTTGCCCATAGTGAAATGGGATCACTTGTTCTTTTCTTATAAATAAGTTTGAGTTCTCTGTGGATTCTGATTATCAGACCTTTGTCAGAAACTTAACCTGCAAATATCCTCTCCCATTCTGAGGGTGGTCTACTTGCTTTACTTACTATGTTCTTGGCAGTTCAGAAGCTTTTTAGTTTGATCAGATCCAAGTAATATATTTTTGGTATTGCTTCAATTGCCCTGGGGGACCTCCTCATAAAGTTTTCCCCGAGGCCAATTTCTTCAAGTGTTTCCCCTGCACTCTTTGCAAGAATCTTTATGGTTTCATGTCTTAGGTTTAAGTCTTTTATCCAGTGAGAGTTAATTTTTGTTAGAGGTGACAGGTGTGGGTCCAGTTTCAGTCTTCTACAAGTCGCCAGCAAATTCACCCAACATCATTTGCTAAATAGGGAGTCTTTCCCCCAGTTTAAGTTTTTGATAGGCTTATCAAAGATCAAATGATGATAAGTGTCTGGATTCATCTCTTGGTTCTCATGTCTGTTCCATACATCTACTTCTCTCTCTCTCTCTCTCTTTTTTTTTTTTTGCCAATACCATGCTGTTTTGATCACTATAGATTTATAGTATAGTCTGAAGTCTGGTAGTGTGATTACACTTGATTTGTTTTTATTTATGTGTAATGTCTTGGCTATTTGAGGTTTTTTCTGTTTCCATATAAAATGAAGTACTAGTTTTTCCAGATCTTTATAGTATGACAGAGGTGCTTTAATGGGGATTGCCTTAAATCTGTAGATTTCTCTGGGTAGTATGGACATTTTAACAATGTTGATTCTTCCCAGCCATGAGCATGGTATGTTTTTCCATTTATTAGCATCTTCAGCTATTTCTTTTCTCAGAGCTTCATAGTTCTCTTTATAGAGATTTTTCACATCCTTTGTTAGGTATACTCCCAGATATTTCATTTTCTTTGGCCCTACTATAAAGGGAATAGAGTCCATGACTGTTTTTTCAGCTTGACTATTATTGGTATATATGAATGCTACTGATTTGTGAGTATTGATTTTGTAACCTGAGATGCTGCTGTATTCCTTGATCCCTTCTAAGAGTTTTGTGGTTGAGTCCCTGGGGTTTTCTGAGGTTAGACTTGTGACCTAAGCTTTGATCAATTTTGGAGGATGTTCCATGGGCTGATGAGAAGAATGTGTATTCAATTTTGTCAGGATAAAATGTTCTGTATATGTCTGTTAAATTCAACTGTTGTATGGTAAAGTTTAAGTCCAAAATTTCTTTGCTTACTTTCTTCTTGGAGGATCTATCTGACACAGCTAAAGGGGTATTAAAGTCTCCAACTATTATGGTGCTGGAAGATATTAAATTGTTCATGTCTGTTAAGGTCTCCCTTATACATGGAGAAGCATTCTGGTTGGGCGCATAAATGTTAATAATTGGAATCTCATCATGTTGAGTGTTTCCCTTAACAAATATGAAGTGACCATCCTTGTCTTTCCTTACTTTTGTTCATTTAAAGCCTAAGTGACTGCAAATAGACTCACCCTGAGTCTATATTTATCCTTCAAGGTAAGATGAGATTCTTGTATGCAGTAGATATCTGGTCTGAGTTTTTGTATCCAGTCCACCAACCTGTGTCTCTTAAGAGGAGAGACATTACATTAATTGAGAGTATTGATAAGCCTGGTAATATTTTGGGTGTCAAGTTTTTCAAAAGTACAGTGGATATTTTTAATCCTTTCACCACTGTACAAATTGGGTTTTGATCAATGACTTGTGAATGAGTTTATTTTGGTGGTAAAATATTGTGCTGGTCATTATAGAGGATGGGTCTGAGAATATCCTGAAGAGCTGGTTTAGTTATGGCAAATTTCTTTAATATGTGTATGTCATTAAAGTATTTGACTTCTCCATCATAAATGAAACTCAGTTTAGCTGGATACAGGATCCTGGGCTGAAAGTTGTTTTGTTTTAGGACATAGAAGGTTGATTACCATCGTCTTCTGACTTGAAAAGTTTCAGCAGAGATATCTGCAGTCATTCTAACATTCTTCTCCTTGTAGGTTATGATTTTCTTACATCTGGCTGCTTGCAGGATTTTATCCTTCATATTAACTTTGGCAAAGTTAATTACAATGTGTTTAGGAGGTGCTTTATTTGGATTGAGTTGTGGTGGGGTTCTGACACTGTCTGCTATCTGAATTTCAGTATCTCTTGCCATTTGGGGGAAGTTCTCCTCAATTATCTCTGGGAGTAGAGTATCTGTGCCTTTTGGAATATCCTCTTTTCCTTCAGGGATTCCTATATGGCAAATGTTTGCTCTTTTAGAGTGGTCCCACAGTTCTCTCAGGGAATGATCCATTTTTGCTCTCCACTTCTCTTCTCCTGGAATGTTTCAGAGTATTCAAAAGCTTTGTCTTCAATGTTAGAGATCCTTTCTTCTGCCTGCTCCATTCTGCTATTGAGGGATTCTACTGTATTTCTCAGATCTTTGAGGGCTGCAAGTTCTTGCCTCAATGTGTCAAAATCTTTGGTGATTTTGTCAAATTCATTGAATTATTGAGACAACTTTTGAATTACTCCCTGAATTTCTAATTCCAACTTTACATTCATTTTGTTAATCTTATTTGCAATCCAAATTCTGAATTTGATTTCTGACATCTCATCCATTTGTTTATGAATGGGATCTTCCGTTGTGTCTCCTTTGTCGTTCCTTGGGGGAGTTGATCTACTCTGATTATTTATATTGCTGGAGTTTTTCTGCTAATTCTACACCATGATTATTTTTCACTGTTTGGCTAGAGAAGCTGGTAAGGTGAAATTGAATTGAGGGCTCCTAGTGTTTTAATCAACCAGACTTTTACCAAAGAACTGGTACTGATGATTGTGGCTTTTCCCCTAGAGCTTTACAAAGGTCCCCTTGAGTACTACAGCTTGAAACTCTGTGAACCTGCTTAATGTGGTGGGGCTAGATGGCTCTGTGCTGTATTCAGCTAATCTCTGTCCAATCCTAGTGAATCAGTGGCTTTGGGCTGAAATCTCAGCTTCAGAGATATATAAGCAAACAGGACAACCCGCCCCCAAAAGGCAACAGTTGTAAGAGTGGAATCTCACACTCCCACAATAATACAACCAGCGTACAATCTTGGTGGGTGACCGGGTGATAGGCCCAGGTCAAGAGTTCCAAACCAATTGTTCTGGTCAACACAAACACAGATCAAGTAGGAGAGTTCAAAAGGTCTCCAGCAACTATACAGCAGGGGTTCTCTGGCAGCTCAAGTATAACTCACTCCAGTACTCTGTGGAGTCAGAAAGGCCCACCCAGCAAAATAGTCTGGGGAGCTGGTGCCTTCTTCCCTACCTTGCACCTCTGTCACACCCAGACACTGGTAGCCCCAGGGGCTGTGGCCCAGTTCCCTCCAATGAGTAAATGTGCCAGGGATTTGGGCCTGCTAGAGTCAGAGAGAAGTCAATGCCTCATTGGCTAGGTGACCACACTCAACCACTGGCCGACTGTGGGAGCTAAAGTCTGACTACCTTGGGTGCTCAATGGAAACTGGGGAGTTTTCCACCTGAGCTCATTCCTATAGAGGATTAAACATCATACTTAGTACAACAGTCACTATATCATAACTCATCTGAGGAATTACCGAGAACAAGACATTCTCCTGGCAAGCCTGGAAATCTCTTGTTTGTGTGATCATTTATGCAATCACAACACATTCCAAACCAGAGTTTAACAAGGCAGCAATTTTTTTTGCCCTCAGAGTCCGTGACTCTGCCTCAGCCACTCTGTTCCTCTGGTATGCCTGAAGTGTGATTTCTATTTCCCTGTGGCAGTCCATAGAATTGGGGAGGTGTCTCTCCAAAATTTGACCCTGGTGGGATCTCTCTATTAATGCTGATGCTGGTGGGGAGGTGTCTCCACTCATGTTCCCATTCCTCAGCAGTTCCTGAGCCTCCCATCATGCAGAGATGTAAGACTCCGCCCACTGCTGAGTTGCATTTTCTCAAAGCCAGGCCAGACACTTTCCCCCCTGTGCCTTTCTGCACTGTTACTGGATTCAGTTACAGCATAGCTGTGCTACCACAGTCCATGCAATGCCCAGTCCTAACAAAGAACCATGGACATTTTGGTATCTGCAGGGTTTGGACTTCTAGACTGCCAGGTGGGGGTTGAAGGGGAGAGGGTAGGGGCTGGGAAGGGTGGACTGGAAGTTCAAAGTGGCAGGGAAAATTATTTTTCAACCTTCCTGCCTGACAAGACTGCCCAGGCTCACAGCAGGGACTCTGAAGAAGTAATCCCAGCTTTCAGCAACTCGCTCCCGTGGGATGAGAAAAGAGAACCTTAGTTCACTGCTCACTAGTAGAGATCCCACAGCAAGCAAGCAATTCTCTTGGGGGAGGGGACGGACACGTGTCCTCTTTGGGATGGATTCTGTACCTGAAATTTGTTTCCTTGGAGTCACAGCTTGCCTCAGCAGAGAAGACATGCAATTATCAATCTTCTCTCAGCTTGGCTCCTACCCTTCAGCTTTGTTGGGTTTGTTCTGGCTGTTATCTCTCTCTGGATGGCCGTTTCTATTGAAAGCTGGCTATAGTCAGCCAACATCCCCAGTTCCCCTTGCTTTTGTTGAGTGTAAAAATTGGAGTTAGGGAAAATAGCCAACCCGAGGATTTAGCAAAACACAAGGCACTTTGGAAAAAAACTAACAAACAAAGAAAAAGCAACCAGACACATAACCAAACAGGCACATAAACAAACAGACAATCAAAAACAAACAAACAGAAAACTCAAATAGAGCCTGATCTAAGCACCCTCAGCAAGCATAAGAGGAAGGGAAGAAGATAAAAAATAATAATAATATTAATAATAATTTAAAAAAATTAACAATAACTCCTACAAGAAAGAAAACAGGAAAAAATGCCAAAAGAGCAAGCAAAGAAAAAAAAGCACCACCAATAAAAAAATTATTTATATATTTATATATATATAAATATCACTATATATGTGTGCCATAGGGATCAACTTTAGTAGGAATATGTTTATGTTGCAATATACTTTCTGGACATCAGGTGGCGCCATGAGTGGTTCCCAGGCTTATACCTTTTTCCCAGCTTAGACTGGTCTTAGTGGTTGCCTGGTTACCTGCCTGGCACCTAGACCCTGCCCAGCTGTCCATTCCACCAATCTCAAAAAATCTTCACAGGCAGGTCTCACAAATTCTCCCTGCAACAGTTCCTGTGAAGTGTGGGATAGTCTGGGTCTGCTCCAGGTACAGAATGACTGCCTGCATGTCAGACTCAAAGTGCTGTGCCTGGCCTGGGTGGAAAGCGACCACAATCCCCCCAGTTTTAAAACAATGGCCACTTCCTATCTAGGATCTTTCCTGTCTGAGTGTCTCTCCTGCCACCTAACCAACTGTGGTGCTGCTCCAGACGGCATCCCACTCTGGCCAACAAATTCTGCTCTGGAGTCCACACTTCACCAATCTCTCCATAGAACACTGAGTTTCCCCACGAACTGGGAATTGTAATCCTCTGTGGAGCCTGGTTGCCGCCATAGCCATAGTGCCGAAACTTTCCTGGTATTCTCCGCAGCTCTGGATTACACTACAAGTCCAGTAATCCGCCACCTCCCTGCACACCCTGGCCTGACACTCCACACCAATATTCCACACTGGGAAGATGTAGCCCACTCACTCTCACCTGTTGTTCTGGAAGAGCTGAGATAAACATCTTTCCCTTCTACCATCTTGTTCTTCCTCCTAATTGTAAAGTTTTAATAATGATAGCTTTTACTAACTGGCACCAAGATTTGTGAAAATGTCAACCATGAAAATGAGCTACCGTGAGGTGGCTCCAGCTCACTACTCTTTAACCACAAAAGTAATGAGAAATTCATCTTCATATAGTTAGAGAAGAAGTGTTAAACGTCACATCACAATAAAAAAAGTACAATCATCCCTTGTTACTCCTGGGGACTGGTTCCAAAACTTCACACAGATAACAAAGCTCCTTGAATGAAATGGTCCAGGATTTGCTCATAACTCATCCACATTTCTGTGTATTTTAAACCATCTCTAGATGACTCAGAATACAATGGAAATAGCTGTTATGTGTGTCTTGTTTAGGGAATGATGACCAGGAAAATTATGCATTTTCAGTACAGAAAACTTATTTTGGAATATTTTAAAAAATACAAAAATGTTTTTCCAAATATTTCTGACATGGCTGAACTTAAGAATGAAGAACCCAGGAATACAGAAGGCCTCGTGTGCTCTATTTCCTCTCGTCCCACCACTGAAACTGCTACCGGGAGGTGAGGGGCCTCAATATTTCTTAATGATTTCTCTAGAACATTTCCCCATTTTCTTGAAAAGCCTTATTTCTTTTTTTTTAATTTAGTAATATAAGACATAGTGTATTGGCTTTCTGTGTTGCTCTCCTACAAACACATCATCTAACAGATACATTATAATTTATAGTTAAATCAATATCAGTCCTTGCAATATCATGAAAATGTATTTTTAGGCCCTATGCTTAGCATTTATTCTTTCTTATAAAATTCTTAATATATTCTTAGTATTAATATCCCTCTTCTTGTATTTATTGACTGATGAATTGACTGATTTCTCTATTTCTATTGACTGCCTCCCACATACTCCAATATCTCTCCTTCGAGAATATTAATAGTTTTTTTTGTGCACTTAATAATATAAGTTCTGTTCTTTTTATTTATTCCTGTGGACATCCATATGCATTTTCTATTGCTGCATAAGAAATCGTCACAAACTTTGTAGCATAAAACAGTACACATTTACTCGCAGAGTTTCGGGGATCAGGACCACAGGCACAGCTCAGCTGGGTCCCCTGCTCAGGGTCCCATGGGGCAGAACACAAGGCCTTGGGTGGCCTGGGTTCCTTTTTGAGCCTGGGGTTGGTAGAATTCAGTTATATGTGTGTGTTTTGTTGTATTATTTCTCTCTTGGCTGTGTCTTTGCTTTCTAAAAATAATCGCATTTGCTATGTAACAGAAGTTTCCTTTCCAGTTCTCATTCTTTTTTTCTTAATGAACAGTTTGCTATCTCATCGATCAGTTTTTAAAACTACCCTTGACTC
The DNA here is from genome assembly GCA_963574655.1 of Perodicticus potto. Taxonomy (NCBI): domain Eukaryota; kingdom Metazoa; phylum Chordata; class Mammalia; order Primates; family Lorisidae; genus Perodicticus; species Perodicticus potto. The sequence continues at coordinate 27,253 of CAUYRH010073609.1, forward strand.
ACACTTGTAGCCTGTGTAACAATGAATGACCTAATTCTCCAGTAGATGCCTAGAGTGGGGGTGGGGGTAGAAATGGTGGAGGGGGGCACCTGGCTGCTGAGTTTCCTACAGTTCTATTGGTGAATTGTCACCAATTCCTCTTATTTCTGGGATTTGGAGTATCTCCAGATTAGAAACCATGGATCTGTATCTACTACTATGTGGGGAGTGGACGGAACCCATGATGGGAGCTGCCCTGGCCCCAGGAGGCTGCCTCTTTCTCGGCTCTCTTGACTTTTCCCAAATGGAGTCCTGGTGTTCCCGGGGCCATGTGCTGTGTGCAGGTGGCGCCTGCCCCAAAGCCCCTCTGCGCAGACTCAGCTTGGCTCCTGGCTCTCCTTGGCTGACTGTCACATCTCTGGCCACTTCTAGTTACAGAGTATGAGCTCCAACTCCAGCTTGCTGTTCTCCTCTCCCAATTTTGTCCTTGTGGGTAAAAGCTCCTTTACTGTCCTTTAGTAGGGGAGTGTGGGGGAGACAAGCCCATGTGGTCTGTGCCCTTTACCATTTTCTCCTGATACTTCTCTATTCTAAAGGCTCCGGGCTGACAGGAGGAGGAATGAACCGATTTAATTTTAGTTTATCTTTACCTGTTTGGCACATTGTGTAACTTCTAAATCCTCAGTGAAAGATGAAAAACAAAGGAAAGGAACCCAGAGGGGAAATGGGAGTCAGTGGGCTGGCAGGGGCAGGAGCCCTTTGTCATTGCTGTGTCTAGGACAGCAGCCGCCCACCCCACCAAGCCTTCCTCAGACCCGATTCCTTAACAGAAGCACGGAGCAGAAGAGACACCACCGGCACAGACCATCCTGCCAGAGCCCCTCCCTGAATTACTGTCCCACGCTCCTGACTGCAGGGTGGGATGGATGTCCTGACCCTATTTTTATAAAACCCATGTAAATTATTGAAATGCACACCTAGAGGTGTATCTCCTTCCGAGATTGCTCCAAAAGTTTTCAATTCCAAAAGTCAGCCAGCAAAAATAAAGACTGTTCTTCCAAAACAGCTCTGTAGAAAGAAAAAAATATTCTCAAAATATTATATATATATGTGTGTGTGTGTATGTATGTATATATATATATATGTGTAGGAGAGAGAGAGATTGGAAACAAAGAAATGTACCAGTCAAACAATACAAACTATTTGCCCCAAAAATGCATTCTAAGAATGATTTCAATTTTTGCTTCTTACTTGTACTGCATGTAAGGAGAGAAAGTAATCCATAGTGTTACTGGCATCATCCCAAGCTTTTTTCCAAAACACACAGAAAAGTGAGCGCTCCACATAACTGGCCACTTCCCTGCACTGACCCCTTCTTTAAATTGACCTAATTTTCATAGACCTGACATGCACCACATGTGGGTATCAGTACAATAGGCCTGTTCTTTATGTTGACCACCTCTGCCTGTTGACCAGTTTGTCATAGCCCCTTGGGTGGGTCTGTGCCCCTCACAAGGGTCTACTGTATTTTGGGAAAATGATTGTGCATATGGTTTAATTGCTTCTCTGTCTTTGCCCCTGTGTTGCTACGCCTGCCTGGCTCACACGCAGGACACCCTAATAGGCCTGCTGACTCCCCAGCCACTCCAGTGCCCCAGCACCGACTCCGGCTCTGGAGGGAGGTGTTTAAAGCAGTGCTGAGTCTGGTGTTTCCTCACTGGCCTGTGCAGGGGCAGGAACTGCCTGTCCCCATGCCCAGACACCTGCGGGCAGGAGCACTCCTCCTCTCTCACTGGGAGTGTCTGGACAGGACTTTCTGATGAGTTCTCCCAAGGCTAGGTCAGCTCGCTAAGAGTTTTCTTTCTTTCTTTTTTAAAAATAATGTTGAACCTCAAACCAGAAGAAAGAGATTTTTCCCCTTTCCTTGTCTCTCAAGAACTCTCTTGGACATTTATGTGTTTGACTGTCCCTCCATAAGTTGAGAATTGTTACAATGGACGTGTTTTTTTGAGTTATTTCTTAGCCTGTGCCAATGCAGACACAAACCCTTATATTCCATTCTTCCTCTAACAGAAGAAATTGAACTACAACTAAATAATAAAAGAGAAATACAACAGACTCTTCTTAAATGCAATGTAATGTGTCATGCACAAAAAAATACAGATAGATTTTTACTTTTCTCACATGCTTAGTTTGCAAAATTTCAATCACTCTACTTTTAATGTTTTTTTAAAGCAGTTAACCTGAATTTTGTAAAATTGGCAATGGATATTATGCATTCTTCTATATAAAAACCTTGATCTAGATCATAACTTTTAATGTCATGGTATTATATTCTATGAATGTGTCATAATTTGTTTGGACCATTTTATATTATTAGAAACACTGCCTATTCTTTTTTTTTTTGCATAGTATTGCCATGACCACTCTTTTACAAACATCTTTAATGACATCTCCAGATATTTTCTTAGACAAATTAGTAAAAGTGAAATTTCTGAGTCAAAACATATGCACACTGCTAAAATTGTTGAAGTCTATTATCAAATTGACCTCCAGACAGATTGTAACTATTTACACCCAGTGGGAGATCACTTGTTCCTCAGGAGACTGAGAGACCTGAGTAGCCCTCTCCTGGGCGTCCACCCCCTCCACAGTCATTCCCACGAGCCAGGTGGGTGTGAAGCCACCAGAGTGAATGCCTGACACACACTGGGAGGGGAGTGCCCTCCTGGCTGTTCTTTGTCCGTTATGGATGCTGATGAGACAGCAATGGTCTCTGGTTTCAGGAGGTTTGAGGACAAGGTGGAATGACCAAGGCAAGCCTCAGACACACAGCGGGCGGTGTGGACCGTAGACAGGGCCCCACATCCGAGGGTGGGGCCAGTGTGGATGTAGAATGGTCTGGTCCACAGAGATGGCTGTAGCTCCACTTGCCCTTCTGTCCCTGATTACTATTTACCACATTTGACTGACTAGAATGTAATTTTGGTAATTATTCTGTCGTTGGTACGGTGCGAGTAGCCGTAACCCAGGAAACCAGGAGCGGGGCTGGTGCAGCTCGGTCTTAGACAGATGTTTTCTTTATTAATTTACCATCTTCTTAAGTTCAAAAGATTGTAACATTATATTACATCTTCCTCTCTATTTTGCCTATTTCTTCTTACATTTTACTAATCATACCTAAAAACTAATTTCATAGATTCTGTTTCTATTAATAAAATATAAAGGATGCTTCCAAACATAACTCTATATACTCCAGTTTTCTTTTTTAATGATTTTATTTTAGTCTTTATTTCATTTGGAAATGAACTTGGAGTGATCTTGTTTTCTAATCACTTCATCAGTAATCCAATCACCATTTGCTAAATAGTTCGCATTTTTGCCAGTGATCTGAAATGCCAGTTCTGTCATATTCTAAGTTATCATGTCCTTAGAAAGATTTCTGTATGTTCTCTTCGGTTTTATTGCTGTGTCTCTCCATTTTGATAATAGTATTATACTGTTAAATGTGTTATAATATAACCATGCATGTGTTAGATGTACAGAATTGTCTAGCAACGACGGTGACCTCAAAATGCTTCCTTCTGGATTTGTTGGCGAGATTGGATAATTTTTTCTACATGTTCTTTAAGATGACCCTGAGCATCATTTGGTATTTTGTAGAAAGCTTCGAGGGTTAAACATCGATTTTGAAAAAAATTGATTTCTTTCCAATACTGTGGTCTCCTTCTGACCCCCACTGCAGGTGCACCATTCCCATAGGAACATAATATATCTGTCAGTTTATATGATGATATATTCCTTCCTATTTTCTATTGTTTTCTTCACTCGGGTACTGAATATTCACTTGAGTACAGAATCTTCTTTTTAAAGTTAATTTTTATGTATTTTTTCTTTTTATTCCAATATTTAATACTAATATCTAGTAACAACGAGTTACTTACTTGGCACTAGACAGTGTTGCAATCCCTCACCTACATTATTTCATGTCTTCCAAAGTGCCTGATGATACCAGTATTATTGTTATTCCTCTTTTACAGATAAAGAACTGGAACCCCAAATAGGTTTAATAACTTGCTCAAATTCACAGAATGTCTCTTCTTATTTACTACATCAGAGAATCTCAAATTTTGGAGAGCAAAGGGACCACCATGCATGTTATAGCTCCTGTGGTGATGCTCAGTCTGGAAGCCTGGGGAAGGGTCTCCAGAGGGACCACACTAGGCCATGGGGCCTTGCATGGTCTCTTTTCCCATTCTATTCTACCATTGATGATTTTTCTGGAATATTCATAGGAAAACAATTGATGTCTGTGTATTTCTTTTATATTGTGCTACCATCTGAATCATCACATTAATTATAAACTTTCACATCTTACTGGGATAGTGAGTCAGATGATTATAGGACCTGACCCGTGTATCTCAAAAACTACTAAATTAGAGAATGAATCACCTGAAAATTTTGTGAAATTTCTTTCTTTGAGGACATATATGTTTATTAACGTGCAGAATAACATTAACAGTGGCAATAACAAGTGTAGGTATTTATATTGTCAAATCATTCACTTCTGTTCTTTCTTGATGTTTATCATAGACAAACGGTAATAAAGATGTGAATTCTGACATTCTACAGTTTTTTTCCTGAATAGTAGTTAAGATATTATCCATTTGTCTGAATATAAATTGGCTTTTTCTAAATATTATTGTGTTCTTAGAATATTATTTTCTAATTTAATTAATTAATTAATTATTTTTTGGCCAAGGCTGGGTTTGAACCCACCACCTCTGGTATATGGGGCTGGTACCCTATTCCTTGAGCCACAGGTGCCACCCTTTAATTTAATTTTTATTAAATCATAACTGTATACATTTATGGAGCACAATGTGATGATTTGATATACAATGTGGAATGCTTAAATCAAACTGATTAACATAACCATCAACTCACTTATTTTTTGTGATAAGACATTTATAATATACTCTTAGTTGTTTTGAAATGTACCCTTGCATTGTGCACATTAGGTGAGATCCCGCCAAATACCCTCCCTCCACTTTTCCTCCCTCCTCCCCTCATTCCCCGCTCCCTCCTTCTTCTGGACTATATTTGGTTTTATTATTTGTATGAATGTGTGCTCTTATATTGGTTTCATAATAGTATTGAGCACATTGGGTACATTTTTTTCCATTCTTGCGAGACTTTACTAAGAAGATTATGTTCCAGCTTCATCCAGGTAAACTAAAAGATGTAAAGTCTCCCTTTTTTTATGGCTAAATAGCCTTCCATGGTATACAGATACCATAATTTGTTAATCCATTCATGGGTTGACGGGAATTTGGGTTGCTTCCATGACTTGGCAATTATGCACTGGGCTACAATAAACATTCTGGTGCAAATGTCCTTGTTGTAAAATGATTTTTGTTGATCTGGGTAGATAGCTAGTAGAGAACTTGTAGGATCGAATGGTAGGTCTACTTTTAGTTCCTTGAGTATTCTCCATACTTCTTTCCAAAATGGCTGTATTAGTTCACAGTCCCACCAGCAGTGTAGAAGTGTTCCCTTCCCTCCACATCCATGCCAACATCTGCAGTTTTGGGATTTTGTGACGTGGGCTAATCTTGCTGGGGTTAGATGATATCTTAGAGTGGTTTTGATTTTCATTTCTCTGATGATCAAAGATGATGAGCATTTTTTCATGTGATATAGGCCAGGAGCCTGTCATCATCAGACAAGTTTCTGTTCAAGTCTCTTGCCCACAAAGAAATGGGGTTATGTGTTCTTTTCTTATTGATTAATTTGAGTTCTCTGTAGATTCTACTTATCATACCTTTGTTGGAATCATAACCTGCAAAAATCTTCTCCCATTTTGAAGGCTGTCTGTCTGCTTTACTTGGGTGCACTTAGCTGTGCAGAAGATCTTTTGTTGTGCAGTTTTTGGCCGGGGATGGCTTTGAACCTGCCACCTCCAGCAAATGGGGCTGGCGCCCTACTCCTTCAAGCCATAGGTGCTGCCCTGTGCAGAAGATTTTTAGCTTGATCAGATCCCTTTAATATATTTTTGGTGTTGCTTAAATTATCAGAAGGATACTTATCATAAAGTATTTTCCTACACCAATATCTTCAAGCATTTTCCCTGCACTCTCTTCTAGTATTTTTATAGTTTCATGATTTAGGTTTAAATCTTTTATCTTTTAGGTTTATTGATTGAGTGAGAATCAGTTTTTGTTAGTGGTGAAGGATGAGGTCCAGTTTCAGTCTTCCACAGGTTGTTAGCCAGTTCACCCAGCACCATTTATTAAATAGGGAATCTTTTACCAATATATGTTTTTGTTAGGCTTATCAAAGATCAGATGACAATACGTGGCTGAGTTCATCTCTAGATTCTCTATTGTGTTCCATATATCTACATCTCTATTTTTGTGCCAGTACCATGCTGTTTCCATCACCTGATGTCTGGTAATGTGATGCCTCCTGATTTGTTTCTGTTTCTAAGTAATGTATTGGCTATTTGAGATTTTTTTCTGATTCCATATAAAACAAAGTACTATTTTTTCAAATTCTTCAAGGTATGACATTGCTGCTTTGATAGAGATTGCTTTAAATCTGTAAATTGCTTTGAGTAGTATGGACATTTTAACAATGTTGATTCTTCCCAGCCACAAGCCTGGTATGTTTTTTCATTCGTTAACATCTTCAGCTATTTCTTTCCTCAGGGTTTCATAATTCTTATTATAGAGATCTTGCACATCCTTTGTTAGATAAATTCCCAGGTATTTCATCTTTGGCACTACTGTAAAAGGAATAGAGTTTTTGATTATATTTTTGGTTTGCCTATACTTGGTATATAAAAAGATACTGATTTGTAAGTATTGATTTTGTATCCCAAGATACTGCCTTATGAGTTCACTTCTTTGTAGTTGAATCCTTGGGGTTTACAGGTGTAAGATCATGTCATTCATGAAGAGTGAGAGTTTGACCTCCTCTGACTCCATTTGAATACCCTTGATTGCCTTCTATTGCCTCATTGGATGGCTAGGACTTCCATTACTATGTTGAATAGCAATGATGACAATGGGCATTCTTGTCTAGTTCCAGATCTGAGTGGAAATATTTTCAATTTTACTCTGTTCAATATGATATTGGCTGTAGGTGTGCTTTAGATAGCCTCTATCAGTTTAAGAAAAGTCCCATATAAGCCTATTTTCTTAGTGTTCTAATCATGAAAGAATACTTGATATTATTAAAAAAATTTTCTACATCAATTGATAGAATCATATGCTCTTTGTTTTTCATTTATTTATCTGGTGTATTAGATTTATAGATTAGTTTCTTTCTTTGTTGGGTCCTTTCCTGGTTTGGGGATCAAGATAGTATTTGCTTCTTAGAATGTGTTGGGGTGGATTCCTCCTTTTTCTGTTTTGTAAAAGAAACTTTTCATATTACATAACATAATATAGGTACTAGTTCCTCTCTGAAGGTTTGGTAGAATTCTGATGTGAAGCCATCTAGTCCTGGACTTTTCTGTTTTGGGAGATTTTGTATGCTTGGTGCTATTTCAGTGTTTGTAATAGGTCTATTCAAAATTTCTAATTCTTTCTGGTTGAATCTAGGAAGGTAGAGTGCTTCCAGGTATTCGTCCATTTCCTCCACATTTTCATATTTCTGAGAATAGAGTTTTTTATAGTAATCATTGAAGATTTAAAAAAATTTCTGTGGTATCTATTATTATTTCTATTTTTCGTTTCTGATTGATGTTTTTAGAGATTTTACTTTTCTGTTTCTGGTTAGGCTAGCCAAAGGTTTAACAATTTTATTAATCTATTCAAAGAACCAATTTTTTCTTTCATTTACCTTTTGAATGATTCTTTTGTTTTCACTTTCATTTAGTTTTGATCTAATTTTGGTTATTTCTTTTCTTCTGCTGGATTTGAGGTTGACTTGACCCATTAGGTTGTTGATTTTATCTCTTCGTTTTCCTGATGAAAGTTTCTTTTTTTTTTTTTTGGCCGGGGCTGGTTGTGAACCTGCCACCTCTAGCATACGGGGCCAGCGCCCTACTCACTGAGCCACAGGCACCGCCGATGAAGGCTTCTAATACTATAAATTTCTCTCTTAGGACTGCCTTTGCAGTATCCCACAGGTTTTGATAATTTGTGTATTAATTATCATTTTGTAACACATTTTTGATGATTTCTTTCTTAATCTGGGCTTTGACCCAGCTATCATTCAGCCTAAGGTTATTTAGTTTCCAAGACTTTATTTGAGTATGAATATTTCTGTTGCTATTGAGTTCAACTTTTATTCTGTGATGGTCTGAGAAGATACAAGGGATAATTTCTATTCTTTTAAATTTGTTGAGGTTAGACTTATGTCCTAAGATATAATCAATTTTGGAGGATGATCTGTGGGCTGATGAGAAGACTGTGCATTCGGTTTTATTAGGATGAAATGTTCTGTAGATTTCTGTTAAGTACATTTGTTCTAGGGTCAAATATAAGTCCATTATTTCTTTGTTTAGTTTTTTGATCTTCTTGGAGGATCTATCCAGAACTGACAAAGGGGTGTTGAAATTTCCAACTATTATAGTGCAGGAAAATATGAAATTGTTCATATCTGTTAAGGTTTGCTTTATACATTGAGACAAATAGAAATCAGAATAAAGCAGGGACACAATTCTAATCTCAGCACATTTAAAATAATAGAAATTATTCCTTGTATCTTCTTGGACCATTACAGAATAAAAATTGAATTCAACAGCAACAGAAATATTCATACTCAAACAAAGTCATGGAAACTAAACTATTTAACTAATGTTAAATATTGAAATTTCTTCATGGTGAGTGTTTCCCTTGACAAATAGGCAGTGCCCATCCTTATCTGTCCTCATATTTGTTGGTTTAAATCCTATTGTATCTGCAAATAAAATTGCAATCCCTGCTTTTTTCTGATTTCCATTTGCCTATACTATAAATGTCCTTCTCTTAGCCCTCAGTCTTTTTTTATCCTTTTAGGTAGGATGAGTCTCTCATAGGCAACAGATACCAACAGATACCTGGCCTGAGTTTTTTTATCCAGTCAGCCAACCCAAGCCTCTTTAGAGGACAATTCAAGCCATTCACACTAATTGAAAGAGTTGATAGGTATGGTAGTGTTTTGGCTGTCATGTTTTTCAAAGCTCCAGTGCATATTTTTAATCCTTTTACCATTGTTGATGTTAGGTTTTGTTTGATAAGTTCTGAGTGAGTTCACTTTGGTGGTAGACCATTATGCTGGTCATTACAGAAAATGGGTTTGAGTATTTCCTGGAGAGCTGGTTTATTTGTGGAAAATTTCCTGAATGTGTGTATATCAGTAAAGTATTTGATTTCTTCATCACAATGGAAACTCAGTTTAGCTGGACACAGTATCCTGGGTGGAATGTTGTTTTGTTTTAGAAGATGGAAATTTGATAACCATCCTCTTCTGACTGGAAAATTTTAAGCTGAAAGATCTGCAGTCATTCTATTATTTCTCCCTTTTTAGGTCATGCTTTTCTTATATCTGGCTGCTTGCAGAAATTTTCCTTCATGTTAACTTTGGAAAAGTTAATTACAATCTAGGAGATGCTTTATTTGGAATGAGTCTTGCTGGAATTTTGAAATTGTCTACTATCTGAATTTTTGTATCTCTTGCAATGCTTGGGAAATTCTGCATATTATCTTGAAGTAGAACATCTGTGGCTTTAGGACCATCCTCTGCTCCTTCAGGAATTCCTTTAAGTTGGGTATTCGATCTTTTGGAATGATTCTATAACTCTCTTATGGAATGTTCTTTTCTTGTTTTCCATTTTCTGCCTCTTTGAATGCTTGGGATCATTCAAAAGTCTTGTCTTTAATTTCTGAGATCCTTTCTTCTGCCTGCTCAACTCTATTACTGAGGAATTCTTCTGTATTTCACAGATTCTTGAATAATTTTTTCACTTCTTTGAGCTCTGCTATATCTTTTCTTATTATGTCAATATCCTTCATGACTTTGTCTTTGAATTCATTAATTTCTTGAGACAACTTTTGGACTCCTCTTTGGATTTATATATCCATCTTTTCCTCCATTCTATTCATCTTATTTACCATTCATAGTCTGAATTCTGTTTCTGACAATTCAGCCATTTGTCTATGAATGACATCTTCTGTTGTATCTTCTTTGTTATTCCTTGGGGAAGTTGATCTACTCTGATTATTCATGTTGCCAGAGTTCTTCTGCTGGTTCCACCCAATGAGTATTTCGTGCAATTTGGCAATTAAAACTGGTAGGGTGAGATTGGACTGGGGGCTCCAGGAAGTGGAGGTAACCAGCCCCTTTACCAATCAGCTGGGGTTTGTGAAGGTGACTTTTCCCCTGCAGCCTTACAAAGGTCCCTTTCAGAGCTGTGGCCAGAGACTCTGAGGACCTGCTTGGGGAAATATGTCAAGGTGGCTCTGTCTTGAAGTCAGCCATCTTCTATCCAATCTTTTTTTTTTTTGTACGAAAGGTCTTTATTGGTGGGGAGAGGGAGGGAGAGGGAGGGGGAGAGAGAGAGAGAGAGAGAGGACACAGGGGGACAGGAGGGAAAGGAGGAGGAGAAGTGAAGAGAGAGTCTTCTACCCAATCTTAACAAGTGGTGGTATTAGGCTGAAATCTCAGCTGGTGAGAGATGCGCTGCCATGCCCCTACTAATGACAGCTAGAGGAGGAGAATCAGTCCTTTCCTGCTACAAAACAACCACCACTAAACCTTGGAGAGTTCCCAGGTAGACAGCCCAGGTCAAGTGCTCTAATCAGAATGTCCTGGGCAGTGTAATCACTGCTCAACATGGAGAATGCAAAGGGTCTTTGGGGGCCCAATAGTAGAAATCCATAGGCAGCACCATCTCACAAACCTGAAGGAATGGAGCCTGGTCTCTTCCAGTGAACTACTGAGTTAGAAAATGCGCCTCAAAGTCAGAACAGGGCATCAGTGCCTCTGCCTGGCCCCACATCCTTACAGCGCATACTTCTCTCCCATGTACTTCTCTTCCTGCACACCCCTGCTTTCACTCCAGTCACTGTTTCCATGCTGCTGTCCAGCAGACCACACAATTCCTAGGCCTCTCAGGAAATTGCTAAACACTCTGGGCTCTGCAGGGGGCAGACCTCAGACCACCAGTTTAGGGGGGATGGGTGGAGTGGGAGTTCAGAATTGCAAGGAAAATATTGTTCAATTTTATGCCAGGCAGCTGGAGCCTCCCGGGAGAAGGAGGCCTATGTTCAGCAGCCCTCTCCCGTGGGGTAAAATAGGAGGTCTTTTGTTCTCTGCTCCCTTGCAGAGAGCCCACAGGGAGCCTCCTACTTGTGGGAGGGATCTCTTGTCCTCTTGGCGATAGGCTTTGTGCCTGGAATTTATTTTCTTGGTTCCTCTTTCTTGGAGTTGCAGCTCACCTCAGTAGAGATGATGTGCACTTGTCTATCTTCTTTCTCAGCTCAGCTCCCCATCTTCAGCTTCATTGAGTCCACTTCTGTCCAGTATCTCTCCCTCTGGACAGAATCCTCTGCTGAAAGCTGCCTCTAGTTGGCCATCTTCCTTTATCCCCTAGAATATTCTTAATATTCTTACAATCTTAATACTCTGAAAACCATGAAGAGGTCCACAACTTAAATTTCAGCTGATGGAATGAATGTTAAGTTCTAGTGCTTGTGTTAGTTACTCATTCTGTTCCTAGGTCAGTGGGGGAGACCAGAGGCTTGATCTTGGGCAATAAATTGACAATCACTTATAAAGAAATCATTGCTGCATCTTCACTTTGCCTGTCATTTTATTTATGCTTTCAATTTTCTGGTGTAGCTTGCTAAAGATGTGCATACATGTATTTCAAAGAGATCATGAAATCTTCAAATTACATATATAGCATATAAATCTTACAGGTATTTATCTAGGGAAACAAAGACACAAACAACTCCTTTTGTGTTACAACTCTGCTATATCAAGCAAAATTTGTATAGCCAATCAAATGCAGACAGAAAACATGAAAATCCTTGATGTAATTTCACATACACTGAGTTCCTCCCATACGAGAGATAAAAGGCTGAATCATTTTTTAAAATACCAACTTTTAGTTTCTCCTTACAAGAAAAGATGTTTTCTAATTTTCCCTGCAGTCAAACATATTTTATCATTGTCAGTTGACTTTCTAGAAGACACACACAGAAAAGAAAGGAAGGTTATCACACCTCCAGGTGTGCCTGAATTTTGTTAATCTATTATTCTACTGAATGCTGTAGTACTGACTCTCAGGAAGCACAATACAAACATCAGAGTCTGGAGAAATGATGATGCTCTTATGTCAGAAACTTTAGTGCTGCTTTTAAAAAGAAAGCAACATTTTTTATTATAACAATTGCAAGCTATATGTAGAAAATTTGTAAACAAACAAAAAATACAGTTTTAAATTTATGGGTATTCTAATTTAAGATTTTTATAACATTAGATCATTCTGCATATAGAGTTTTATATTCTGCTGTTTTTTTGGACCATGTCATTGTACGAGTAGCTCTATCCAGTGTGGAGGTTGCTAAGAGCACACGCCCTGTGAGTGCTGATGAACTGTCTTCACAAGTTATGGTTGCTAGGCAGGTTAATGGACAACATTCCTTCAGTAAAATTTTTAAACACTTTAAACAATGGGTTGTTGTTATTAACACTAAAGTGCAGTCTTCATACCCTATAGCCTGTCACTTTGACATACAGAGCAGATGGAAAACTTTAAACACTGAATGCCTGGTAAAAATTCTTACTAGGTGTCATTCTTTCTGATCTACCTAAAGAATATGACTTATAGTAACCACTCCTCTCAAGATGCAGTTGAAGGTGTTAAGAATATGCCACTCAATGTGCCATTCTGGTATACTGACAATGTAAGTTAAAGGCACTAGAAAAACAGTAGGTTTAAGAAGATAGCTTTGACTTTGGTGCTGTTACTTGAAGTAGCAGATGTAATTTCCATGTGGAAGATGCCCCTGCCCTGTAAAACACATTCTTTTTTTTTTCTTTTTGCAGTTTTTGGCTGGGGCTGGGTTTGAACCCGCCACCTCTGGCATGTGGGGCCGGCACCCTACTCCTTTGAGCCATAGGCGCCGCCCTAAAATACATTCTTATTATTGAGGACAGGACGTAGGGGAAGAAAGATATTTGTGAAATAAACCATATTGAATTAACCTTCATCTTTCTGGTCACTTCTCTTAACTACGGTAGCCGGAGCACTTTGCCCTTACCAAATCCCACGACTTACTATTCTTTGCAGATCAGTCTATAAGTGATTGATTCTAACCTTCATTTCCTAACAAGTCTCTGGTGTATGTGAAATGTATATAAAACAAATGTGTATGTTTTCATCTGTTAATCTACATGTGGCAGCCTGAATCTTGGGCCCAGCGAGGACTCTCAGAAGAGGAAGATAGAGTTCTACCACAGGCCTGCTCTGTGGGGTGTGACGGTGCCATGAGTGCCATTCTCGGAAGGGTTCCCTCTCTCAGGGGGTCCTGGGCTTGGTTTAATGCTGTGCTGTCACCATCCAGAAATTCATAATAATTTTGTCCTTTAAGTCATGAGAAGAGGAGAAATGCACAATTTGTGTGTCTGCCATTCCATCCAATCTCATTCCTATGAGCACAGAATTTCAGTGACCTACCAGGCGAGACTCCTGGTGAGTTACAAGGTGAGAGAGTTCCTTCTAGGACAGGGTGAGAGCAGGCGCCAACAGCCTGAGGGCTTATACTTTCCTTATTTAGAAAGAGAAACAGTTCTTTATTAAAGCACTGAATTAATTTCACATGCATATTTTCGTCTCCCTTCCAGTTCCATGACTGAACACTGCTGCTGCTATGTCCTGTAGTAACAGTCCCAATTTATTTAAAACCAAGCAAATGGTGGGGTTCCATCTTTAAAAACTCAACAGGGGCTTGGCGCCTGTGGCTCAAGCTGCTAAGGTGCCAGCCACATATACCTGAGCTGGTGGGTTCAAATCCAACCCGGGCCTGCCAAACAACAATGGCTACAACCAAAAAATAGCCGGGCGTCGTGGAGGAAATCTGTAGTCACAACTACTTGGGAGGTGGAAGCAGGAGAATCACTTGAGCCCAGGATTTGGAGGTTGTTATGAGCTGTGATGCCACCGCACTCTACCTAGGGCGACGGCTTGAGGCTCTGTCTTAAACAAACAAAAAAAATAAATAAATAAAAAATAAAAATAAAAACTCAACAGGCATTCTGGACAACACATTCTTGGCAATAGAAGCTGGAAAGAATTATTTATATGATAGAAAAATTCTCACTCTGCATTATAGAAAGGACAGCCAGATATCAGCTATACAAGAAATGAAAACGAAACATTTTAACTTATTCTTCAAGCTCTTTTTTTAAAAAGACTTCCTCCACTGCCACAGATCTTGCATACCTTCTTGGTCAGTGATCTGGAAATAATTCTTGACATAATCAATGGACTTGGCTCCCCTTTGGAATGAGAGCAACCTTTTTCTATACTTGCTTTCATTTTTTTTGTTAATGTCTTCTACAGAACTAGGTCCTTTGGGTGTTTTAGAAACCTTTTTCTGCTTTTTGAAGGATTCTTGACATTTCGATCTTAATATTGATAGTCTTAAGTTTTTTCCAGACTGGTTTGATTTTTGCATTTTTGGTTTCTTTTTGGCTAGGGTATCTCATATAGATTTCTTCTCTGGAGCTTTGCCTTCACTGTCCTCATCACAGTCATCTACTTCTTCATCATTATCATTGTCATCATCGTCATTGTTGTCTCCATCAGTGCAGGTTTTGCTTTTTGCTGTGAGATCTTGGTGCCACCTGCAGGGGCAGACTACTTTCCAGATACCCTCAAGGATTTCACACCCTCCTTCTCTGCATCTTTCTCCACAGCTTCCCTTGCTGCCCTCCACATGCAAGGTGCCTGGGCCTGAACCACACCTCAACCATAAGACACAGGCAGTGGAATTCCAAACTCTCCAAGGAAGGCTATTGGCTGTGCAGACATTTTCAAAGTTGCCAGTGTTACTTTAATTGGGCTGCCTTTGTAATTCACAGCCTCCGGTTCAACAGTGCAGGACTCATCCTTTGAACCAGACCCTGCACTGACTGTTCTTTTTTTTTTTTTTTTTTATTGAATTATAGCTGTGTACAATAATTAAATCATGGGGTATAGTGTGTGGGTTTCACATACAATCTGAGATATTTTTATCAACCTGATTGCACTGACTGTTCTTAAAGAACACTGGTTCTCATTTTCATTCTCTACCTTAAAGTGACAACATTTGTCATCCTTTAGTTCATAACTGAAAACGCAATTCTAGGGCATCAGGGAGATTGTGTTTGTGTCTGTCAAATCATCCATGGGGTGGTGGCATGCATTTGGCAAGATTGAATGACTTTCCCTCTGAACCAGAACTTGCTTCCAATGCCCCCACCAAAGATGTCTACATTGTACTAAGTGTAAGTAAGACGAGAGACCTTTCCCATTCTTTCTATTCCCATTACTTCTCAATATTAGCCAAACACTTGTGCCAAAAATGACAAGAAGGTGATGGAAATCAGGCTCCTATCATCCCTGCTCCTTTTAGTTCTGTTTAAGATCAGCAAGCTGGAGGCAGAAGAGTTGGTAGCATGTTCCACATCAGGAAATGAAGTAAAATGTGGAGTTTTATGCAGTTTCCATGGTTGTGGAAAGAACGAAGTACACTTACACACACAAGCCAGAAGTTACAAGTGATGAATCTTGGCTCCTGGTTAGGGAGCTTAATTACTTTTTAATACGTGCTGCTTCTGGCTCGGCACCCATAGCACAGTGGTTATGGAGCCAGCCACATACACCGAGGGTGGTGGGTTCGAACTCGGCCTGGGCCAGCTAAACAACTGCAACAAAAAAATAGTTGGGCATTGTGGTGGGCTCCTGTAGTCCCAGCTACTTGGGAGGCTGAGGCAAGAGAATCGCTTAAGCCCAAGAGTTGGAGGTTGCTGTGAGCTGTGATGCCATGGCACTCTGCCGAACACGACATAGTGAAACGCTGTCTCAAAAAAAAAAAAAACAAACTTGCTGCTTCTTTAGGCATTCAGGGCTCCAGGGAAGACCACAGTATAGATCAGCTTCCTTCGGGAACAGGCAGCTGGTTTCTGTTGCGCCTGTGTCTCAGGCCCTGATTTGGACACAACACTTATAGGAACTCTGTACTGTGTGAAAATGTTTAACCAAAACTCCTCAGCCCTTCACTGCCCAGTGTTAGCCGTGCTCCCAGGTCTGACTTGGTGACTGCCTGCTCCACCTCTGGATTGTGGTTGCTGCAATGCTCTGGACAAGGGGTCTGGGGACTCTGCCATTTCTGTGTAATTTAGAGTCTCAATTATGCGACCTTCTTTACTTGTAGCTTACTTTCCTTTTCATCTTCTTTCTTCATAAAGACAAAACACAGGTGCTTCCTCGAGGTGTATTCCTTATTAAAAGAGCTGCTCATCTAAAGCATTTTCAGATAGTATAAAGTGATTCACCCACATTTTCATCCCCTAAAGCAGTGGTTCTCAACCTGTGGGTCATGACCTACAGGAACTGTATTAAAGGGCCGTGGCATTAGGAAGGTTGAGAACCACTACCCTAAAGTATTCTGATACTGTCTTATTGAGTTATCAGAGAAAAGTGAATTTGGTCTCTAATGACTGCAGTGTAAAACTGCACAGGAAAACCCATGACCCACAAATATAGTTGAAGAAGTGTTATTCTTTCTGTATTTTTTCATTATTTGAACCACAAGTGTTATATGACAGCAGGTGCTTGGTGCATCTTTGTTCAAAGAGTAAATTTGAGATGCTGTTCTTCAATGATTTTTGTACCTTTTTAAAAACAACTTTTCAGATGTACATCCTGTAATCTTTGTCCTGTGGGAGTTAGGCTGTGTGTCAGTGCACACGTTCTGGAAGAACAGAGCTCTCTTTTGGTTAATTCCAGTTCTTATTTGTAAAACTAGCTTTTAAAGAAAATTGTTCTGCCATTACAAGTGATTAATCCACCTCCACATTTTCTATCATCAGTGAATTTAATTAACATGGTGTGTTCCTTCCTTTGAGAGATTAGCAATTAAAATGGTTTTAACTCGCCTCATCAACACACACCTGAAAAATTAAAATAGACGCCTGGTCTTAATTGTGGCTGCCAGTGCTGGCTCTTCCCATGATGACCTTCAACGGGTTTTCTTTTCACGTATTTGCATTCATCTAAAGAGTCATTTCAAATAATTTTTTTGAGGTTTTCAGAGACACATGATCTGATCCTAAGCTTTAGTAAAGTGATTGTTGAATGAGTTAAAATAAATGTACTCCTACTAATGTATTCATATTCAGAACCTATGATGAACATTCATTTTTTAAGCAAAGACAGATATTTAAAACAATGCAGAACTGAATTTAAGATCAGTGCTTGCTGCCCAAGTTACTGAATCAATAAGACAAAAGAAAAACAGGAAAGTGAGGCCCTCTGTCTCGCCTCTTCCTCACCAGGCACTATTTCCTACCACCATGGGACCCTGGCTCCTCAGGACCACCAGGTGCTCTTGGTGGATGCTGCTTGGAGTTTCGTTGCTGTCCTCTATCTTTTTCTGAGAAGCAATGCTTAAAAATGGGAAACCTAAAATAAAAAATGAAAATGGGAACTCTCTTACTTGGGTGTTAATGATTCACCATTTCACAAAATTTTTGATGGGTCAATAAGAATGTTTCCATTTAAAATAAATCCTCTTGGAGGTATGTAGCTCCAAGATGGCAGGTAGTGGGTGATGGTAGGAGTGGATCCTGGGAATTTCCTCCTGGGTGAAGCACTGGGGAAGGGGTGGTGAGGCTTGCCTTGGAGGATGGAATGAACATGACACCACCGCAGTCCCCTCTGATGAGCGCTGTACTTCAGAATCCGCCTACTTGCCTCCCAAACTCTGAGGTTTCACCTTAGACTCCATGTGTCCTAAAGCAAATCTATGACCTTCCCACCCAAGGCCACTGTATCAGGGTGAAATCATTTCCTACCCAGTGGTGAAGGCCAGAAACATTGATATCTCATCCCCATCAACACCCAGCTGACCCTTCGTCTTGCAGCTCCCAGCTTTATTACGCCTTAGCTCCTCGGCCCTCTCCTGGCCTGGGTCTGTCTTCTGTTTTCTTACTGTCCTGGACTTTATGCATACCACTTATCAAGTAATCAATTGTTATGTAAGTGGGTGATTATTTATTCTCTCTCCTACTAGAATATGACCATCACAAGAGCAGGCATGAAACAGTTTGTTAACCACCACTTTCTCAGCTACTAGCTTAGTGCCTAGGGCTCAACAGTCAACCAGGAAAGGCTGTTTGAATAACTGTGACATTGTGATTGTTATTAGTGTATGAGCATCAGAAAGATTCCTCAAGATAATAAGCCCTACCTACCTTTCACAATGCAAATGTGTTTGCACTATCAACCTTATCCCCATCCACACTATCAGTCTTACCCCAGTCCACACTATCTGCCCTACCCCAGGCCTCACTATCAGCCTTACCCTAGTCCACACTATCAGCCCTGTACCGGTCCATACTATTAGCCTTACACCAGTCCACACTATCAGCCTTACTCCAGTCCACACTATGAGCCTTACACCAGTCCACACTATGAGCCTTACACCAGTCCACATTATCAACCTTACCCCAGTCCACTCTATCAGCCTTACACCAGTCCACACTATCAGCCTTACCCCAGTCCACACTATCAGCCTTGCACCAGTCTACACCATCAGTCCTGCATCAGTCCACACCATCAGTCCTGCACCAGTCCACACTATCAGTCTTACCCCAGTCCACATTATCAGCCTTACACCAGTCCACACTATCAGCCCTGTACCAGTCCACACTATAAGCCTTGCACCAGTCCACACTATCAGCCTTACCCCAGTCCATACTATCAGTTCACACTATCAGCCCTGTACCAGTCCACACTATTAGCCTTACACCCCTACACTATACAAGTGCCTTTCTTGAAATCTGAATGACATCTTGAGAGTATGATATTAATTCTCATTCCTCACTTAATTGTATTTGCTTTGTTATATATTACCTGTAAACTTCTAGAGGAAAGGGACTCAAAGAATCATCTGTAATTATTATACAGGCCTCCCCATACTGTCTTTTTCTTCCTTCTGGAAATACACAGTAATGACCTCCCAGCGCCCTTGCATTGAGCTGGGCTCTGTGACTGTGTTCTGGCCAGTGGGGTGTGGTGAATGTGATGTCATCACATCCAAGTCTAGCACACAGAATCTCAGATAGTGACACAATAAACATTTCTTTTCTCTGTCTCCATTCACTGACAACCTTGGAGGCTGCACAAGGAACATGAGATGTCATAGACAGGAGGAGGCTGAGTCCCCGAGTCACCACGTGGAGGAGAACAAGCCAATTCTGGCTAAACTGCGATGTGGAGAGAAAAGAAACGTTTATTGTGTCAATATCTGAGATTCAAGAATTGGGAAGCCATTTAGACTAGCAGGACTAATACAAAATTGGTACTTCCAAAAAAGAGGAGTACTGAAGTAGCAAGAAGCTCATAGCTGACATTAACTTAGCATCAGTGGTGGATGTCAAGGGAGATGGTGATCTATGTTGTGCAGTGGAAATATTTAGTAAAATTTCTGTCTATAATGTCTATGGAGATAAGAGTGTGAGCCCCATAATTCAGCAACGCCAGAAAATGCAGTTGGAAAAAAATAGCGTGAATGCATATTTGCTGCCATTAACTGTGTTGGCATGATATTAAAGAAAGAGAAGACCTGAGGTGAAAACTGGCTGGAACACTGGCTGGTTTACAATAATAAAGTCCAGAAATGTGGGTCCTTGAAGGGTTGGAAATTTGAAGTGCATTTGGAACACAAACATTAGGAAATAAGACAGTGAAATAAAAGCCTTAGAGTTACAAGGCCACATCCGACTCAGCCTCAGGGTAATGATTAGATTAAGAGTGGCTTGTGGTTGTGGTTTTTGTTAGTAAGCTGAGGCAGGCCAGTGAATGAGAAGGTACAAAAGAAAAAAGAAAAGAAGTAAAAAGAGAAAGAAGATTTGAAACTATTGTCTAGAAAATTCCTTAGGTATGGTGACAGGCATACAGAGCTGGTTGGAAGCAAACAGATCAGGTGCCCTCAAGAAATAATGTTGCCAATAAGATATGAACCTTATCTAAAGTCTTTGGGTCCTGGGCATTGTCCAAGTCACATTGGGCTGCTACAATAGAATACCATAATTCAGTGATATAAACAGCAGAAATTTAATTTTCACTGTTCTGAAGGCTGGGAAGCCCTAAATCAAGGTGCCGGCCCATGCGGTGTCTGGCGAGTTCCCATTTCCTGCTTTATAGACCGTTTTCCATTGTGTCTTCAATGGCCTAAGGGGTGACAGAGCTCTCTAAAGTCCCCGTTATAAGGGCACTAATCCTGTTCAGGAGGGGTCCAGCTTCATGACCTAATCACTCACCACAGGCCTCATCTCTTAACACCATCACATTGAAGATTAGGGTTTTAACATAGGGATTATGGGAAACAGCAATTTAGTCTAGAGTGGGCAGAAAGAGAAATCCCAGTCTATGCAGTTCCTGTGAGGGAATGTCCCCAACATCCAGTTCAGACGATGGGGACTAATGAGCAAGGAAGAGCCCAGCAAAGACAGGTCCATGGGTCTTGGGGCACACAGACCAGGGAGCCCCTACTGGAGGTCAGCCCCAGAGCCTCAGGAGGGACTTCCCAGTCATGTCTGCCCCACAAAAGGTGGGTGTCCTGTGGCCCTGAGGGCTGTGCCTCCTGCCCTCTCAGTGGCAGTGATGGCTTCAGCCAGAGTCAGCACTGAGCAGGTCCTGCACCCGGCCCATTGGGAGTGGGATTGCTGGGGGTGCTGGCCTTTGGATGGATTTTGGTGGCAGTGGAGGCAGGGCC
Organism: Perodicticus potto; assembly: GCA_963574655.1. Classification (NCBI taxonomy): domain Eukaryota; kingdom Metazoa; phylum Chordata; class Mammalia; order Primates; family Lorisidae; genus Perodicticus; species Perodicticus potto. The sequence goes on from CAUYRH010073609.1 coordinate 48,213, forward strand.
TGGGGGCACCCTATGCTGGGATGGAGGGACATTCAGGCTGAGAAGACCCAGTCCACCAGTGTTCTAATAGGACCTCCCTTGACCTCTCTCTGAGTGCAGGGGACACCAGGCTTCCCAGTGTCTTTGCCAGGCAGGGTTGTGGCACCAACCTGACTACTTCTATGGTCCAGACCACTCTCTTACCTGACGATTCCTTTCTCCCTTGGGCTGGGAGCTCAGAAGCCTCATTTCAGAATTTTATTTTTTTAAATTTCAGATTAATATGAGGGCACAAATGTTTACCTTGCATTGTTTTCATTTTTAAGGTAAAGTTCAAGTTGTAGTTGAGCCTTTCACCTAGAGGGTATGATGAACACCTCCCATTGTGCACATTAGGTGAGACCCCACCAATTGCCCTTCCTCCCCCTCTCTAGAAAGTACTTGTGTTTTTTTTTCATGTGGGCATATGGCTGTTTATATATTTGTTTCATATTAGTATAGTGTATGTTAGATATTTTTTTTCCCATTCTTGAGATGCTCTACTAAGAAGAATATGCTTCAACTCCATCCAGGTGAACACAAAAGAGTTCTCTCCCCTTAGCCCTCTTCTGACTCCCTCGGTCACCCCATCTTTTGCTTTGTACAGATTTCTTTTCTTTCTTTTCTTTTTTAAATTAAGTCATTTGTACATAGAACATGAATACATTCATGTTATTATGGGATTCAATGTGTTGATTATTTGTACAAATTGGGGTGCTTACATCCTACTAATCAACATAGCCTTTACCTCACTTACCCAATTGCAGCATTAAGACATTTGTGTCCTACACTTGATAGATCCAACTTATACTTGCAATATGCTCCATAGGTGTGGTCCCCCTACTAACCCTCCCTCTATCAACCCACCCCCTCCCTTCCCCTTTCCCTCCCCTTCCCTCCTTCATCCTAGGCTATAGTTGTGTTTCATTTTTCATATGCAAGTGTGAGTGTTATAATTTGGTTTCACAGTAATACTGAGTACATTGGATATATATTTTTTCCATTCCTGAGATAACTTTACTTTTTACTATAAAAGAGGTAAAGTCTCCATTTTTTTAATGCTGCATAGTATTCCATGGTATACATATACCACAATTTATTAATCCATTTATGAGTTGATGGGCACTTGGGCTTCTTCCATGACTTGGCAATTATGAATTGAACTGCAATGAACAATCTGGTGTAAATATCTTTATTGCCAAATGACTTTTGGTCCTTTGGATATACACCTAGAAGAGGAATTGCGGGGTCAAATGGCAGGTCTACATTTAGATCCCTGAGTATTCTCCAAACTTCCTTCCAAAAGGAATTTACTAGCTTGCATTCCCACCAGCAGTTTGGACAAATTTCTAACCTTCTTTCTGCATTTGCTTTTTAAAATTTTATTTGTATAAATGTGTAGGAACTAGTGTAATTTTGTTCCATGGATATTTTGCGCAGGACTAAGGACAAGCCTTGCAGTGGTTCTCAACCTTCCTAATGGCGTGATGTATTTTCACTGTTACAAAGGGGTCGCATCACACAGGTTGAGAACCACTGCTTAGATGTCCATCTCCCACAAAACCTGCATTGTGCCCCTCAAGGGGTCCTCGTCCAGCCCTCCTGGCCCTCCGAGCCCTCTCTGTCCATCCCCCCTACAGTCCATGTCGGTGTGCACTGCACTCAGCTCCACCTTTACACACAGCTCTGTGACCTTCAAACAATGCAGCTGGCTCATTTTACTGCGGGGTCCAGTCCTTTGCTGTCTTCCCTTGCTCTGAGGATGAACAGTGCTCTGTGGGAACTCTACGGGGTGCGGGGCGCACCTCCTGCTAACACGCACATTCAGTTTTGTGTGCTTCCACTTTTTGCGTTACTCTCCACCTTCCCACCTGAGGGTTTTGATGTTTCATTTTCTGGAAGGCTCTGGTTTCTCCTTCAAGGCCATGATCTTTTCTAGACTGCCTAGTGTGAAGTTAGGGTGAGGCGGCGCTTGAGCAGGCCCCAATTTGACTTTCTACTTTTTCACTGTTTCCATTACCAAAAGCTTGGCACTTGTCCCCTGAAGCCACATGAGAAAAATGGGGACAAGTGGCTTGAGAAGGAAAGAGAAGTTTATTAATTTGCTGGCAAATGAAGAGGCTGGCAGGCTCCTGCCTGAAAAAATACCAGTGTCTCCTTTCTGAAAAGAAGCGCAGAAGTTTTAAAGGTTCTGATTAATTCTATAATCCCATTTTGGGCTAAGACAATCTTACAATCTGCCCCCAGAGGATTCTCTCAAACTATCTCCTACCCACAAAGAACAAAGGACATTCCCCTGCCCTCACACTGGTCTGAGCCAGAGATCTAGGTTTTAGTTCTAAAAAAATAAAGGGTAAGGAGGTTTTGAAGAGACAGAAAATGTTTTTACCCCCCTTTGCCCCCAAGCCATTCTCTGTTACGATTCCCCCATCAGTGACAGTGATGCATTCCTGAAGCCCAATCACACCCAGACCCAGGGCTTTGCCACAGGCACAAGATGCTCCTTCTCCTCGGCCTGGAGTCTGCCGAGCTGCTGGGTGGTAAGCTCCTGGAACCCAGGGCTGTGGCTCACTCTTTCTACCGCACCTGTGGTGCTTTCTGCCTCTGAGTCCTTGGTCCATGTATAGAGTAAATTTATGGAAGCTCAAAGTCAAGGTAACATACTTGGCCTGTTGCTGCAAATAGGCAGTGGCTTCCCCAACATCCTCCTGGCCAGCCTCAGCTCCTTCAAGACCCTGGAAGTTGCCTACCCTGGGCAGGGGCTGGAGGGCAAGAATACAATGAGTGCTCTCTGGCCCCAGAACCTCCTCTGTTCCCCACCTGCTTCCAGTAGGGAGGACTGTGGACAGCCCATAGCTGGTCTGCAAAGCCAAACCACCCACCCTGCTGCCCACTCCCTTAAGTTTTTCCTTTCCCTGCTTGGTGCTTGGACAGAAAAGGGAAGAGCGCTTTAAAAGCTCAGATGCTTTGGGTCAGGAGTTTCCAAGCTCGGGAACCAAAACACGTTCTAGAAAGATGATCACAGGGTCGGAAAGACATATTGCTTCAGACCTCAGAATCTGGCTGAGCCCTGAGGTACAGCTGGATATGGCTAGAGAGGGGAACCAGGCCTACCCCCCACCAACTGTACCCTGTACCATTCTCTCCTTCCCACTAGCCACCTTGCATAGGTGTGGAACCCTCTGCCCTCCAGACTGGGGCCTTTGTGTTACACTGAAGAATCTTACAAGTTCAGTCACTGGATCCCCAGGGTGGGTATCTCCAGGACACTGCCCATATCCCTCCCCACCCTACCCCCAGAGACATTTTTCTTTCCCTCTCACGCCCTTTGATGTCCTGCCTTGCAGTTATGCACTAAACAGTTTCCTCTGGCAGCAGGCCATATGAGGCAGGACGCTGTCCAGGGGCCCCTCGAGTGATCAGGGAAGTGTTGGCTGATTGTGGGTGCTGAGTGTGCACCCTGCTTGGGTGAGCAGAGAGCTCAGCCAGCTCAGCAGCATAGCACGTAGCCCAGGGCCCCCCTCTCTGTCTCCTTATTTGTGTTTACAATGATTTTGTGCCATGTGAGTCCCTACGTAAAATAATCACCCACATATTTTAAAGTTAGTTGAAGAAAAATAGTAAGATTAAAGCATTCATCTAAGTAATTTGATTTGGCACTGAGCTTTCTCCAAAATTGCCTCATCTTTCCTTTGCTTTGATGATGACAATATCTGGCTTGAAAGTGCTCATAGATAATCTTTTAGTTACAACTGGCTGAAAACAAGCTTGCTGTACCACTTAAATAACTGGAGAGGAAACTGTGGGAAAGTGATGATTTGTAAATGAACCAGGGAGAAATATTAAAATAGGAAATAGAGGTGTAATTATATTACATGTTTAATGTTGCTGAAGATCCAGGAATAGCAGCTGCTATGAATATTCATAGTATATGTTTATTCCAAAAATGTTATCAGTCATGATAGCAATACTATCTATTTACTGGGTCCCTCTTACTTTTCAGCAAATGTGATATTTGTTTCAGTTATTTAAAGAAATAGAAAACATATAAGAATATACCTAAATAAAAATGACCGGATTTATTGATGACTTAGTTTTATTGTGTTCAAATACTTTTTCTACTGAAACTTGTACCCCTTCTCTATTTTGGATGGAAAGAATTATTAGTTTGTAGGTTATAGGGCCTTAGTCCTGGGCTGTTCTTCACTGCAGGGTAAATTTTAGCAATGGGAGATGTTGAGCCCATGGTACTTCTGGTTGCTTGGTGTTGGCTCAGTCTGCTCCACTGAGAACTTACTCATGGCAAGGGATTGACTGCACTGATTGTTTCATCCATAGAAGGGTATTTACCAAGGAATACTTCTCCTGTCTTTGAAAGCAATGCCTTTCTGGTATCACAGATAGGGTCCCAGGAAATGTGTTATGAGTGCCATGGGTGGGTGGGGTGGTAGATGACTCTCATGGGCTATGTTTTGCTAGTTGTCAATTTATTTGCTCTCAGTTTGAAACTCACCCTTTATAGTCTGAACTGTGAAAATGGAGATGGGCCTCTCTCATAGTTTTCTTTTGCCAGCTGTTTGATGTTAAGGATTGTCAGTGGGAGGTGGTGCGAGAGAAACACTGTGGGAATCAGGTTGTCCCTGTCCGGCAAGCATGTGTCCTTCCTGTGCTGCTCAGCAGTGTGGTTTCTCCAGTGGTAGGTGCCTATAGGGGCACGCAGCTCTCCCCAGCATGTTGCTGCTTTCTGCAGTTCTTGATGTGGGCAGTGGTGGGGCATCCAGGGACAACAGACAGTATAGGGCTGTACCTGCTTCAGCCCTAGTCCCTTCTCTCCTTACACAGGCACACTCTGGCCCCTTGTGGCTGGCCATTTAGCAGGTGGCTGTTGCAGCCCATATAGCCTATGGCTAGGAGGAGTGAGAGTTATAAGAAATACCTGTATAGCTCAATAATGGAACACCTGGGTGGAAAGGGCATGGAGGGGGATTTAGCTCTCCTAACAAGCATGAGAGCTCGCGAGATGAGAGCAGTGGGGAACTGGCAGTCTCTACACCTGCGGTGTTGAGAGGCACGAGATCAGCCTTATATTAGGCTGGAGGAGAAGGTAGTCAAGAAGCATGCACATTCTATCACGGACCCGCTTACTCTGACTCTGTCTCCTCTCCTGCCTGCAGAACGCCAGCACGGCGTCTCTCTGCTGAAGATTGCCAAGCTCTGATGAAGACTAAGATCTGTCTTTCTAATAAGACTGCTTTACTCTCTCTAAGACACACACCCTCTCTCTCTCCAGCTAAAGTAAATGGCCCTCAGGTACCTAAGAGAAACTGTACCTGAGCAAGGGAACTTAGTGGTTCTCATCCAGAACCTAGTTAAGCTGGGCCAGTCTTGGGCCCTGACAGGTGGCTGCCGGACAGTTGCCCCACACAGGGCCCCAGAGCTGCCTGGCCCCCACAGAAGGCAGCCCTGACCGTCCTGCTTGCTGCCTGTTAGTCTCCCCTTACCTGTGGGCTGTAGGGCTCCACCCTCACCCATGCAGCAAGCTCCTGCTCACTCCACCTGCTCTTTGGTCTCAGTTTTCCTGTGTCATGAAGGATCTCAACCCCAAAGCCCTTCCCCAGGGCTCTCTCTGTCCCCGTCCTCATCAAGTGCTTACCAAGTGCCAGCTGTGTGCCAGGCAGCTGTGAGGCACCTCAGAAGCCTCCATGTGAGTGATCCCACTTCCACCCTCATTTCAAGGTAAGGTCACAGAAGCTTTGAGAGGAGCCTGGCTCCTGGGTTCATGCCTGGACTTCATACCTGCTGTCCAGACCGTAGCCACCAGTTGCACGTGACTATGTACATTTAATTAATATTAAATAAGATGAAACATTCAGACCCAGTTACGTGGCACAGCCCAAGTGCCCAGAAGCAGAATGTGGCTGCCCCTCTGGGTGCTGCAGGAGCAGAGGTTTCCATCACAGCCGAGTGTCCTGAGGGCCAGGGCACCTCCAACCAGCCCTCCTCAGACTACCTGTGCAGGGGCCGGTGATTTACTCTAACAGACTTTGAAACGTTGCCGGTGGTTAAAATCCTTATTTGTCCTAACCCTAACCCCTGTACGGTCCTCTGGGGACCTTCCACAGTGAGGTCCTGGGAAGATGCCTTGTCCCTTCCTGCTGCCTGGGAACTGGCCCCTGTCATTACTGAAGCATGGCTGGTGCCCCCCTCTAACTCGGTGTGGACTCCGGGTCTGTGGAGCTTCCGCTGCTGCACAGTGAAACCTGGGAGTGTGTCAGAGCCTCAGCCCCGGGCCCTGCAGGGAAGCCTTGCAGGCTGTCTCTGGCCTCGTGCTGTGAGAACTTTCCATGGATGCTTCAAGGATGTTCTCCTAACAGATAGACTTGGTACTAGGAACACAGTGACTCCCTCTGGAGAGATTCAGAGACATTTCTCCACCAAGAAATTTCAGGGTAATGGACGACGTGTCTCTCTCCAGAGGGACAGGGGCAAAGTTGGCCAGCAGCCCCCTAGAAGACCAAGACCGCTGGCTCTGGGAGCCCCTCTGCCGTGACACCAACCACAGTGGGTCCAGCCTTCTCCTGTGCCCGCCTCGGTATCACCCGTGGGTCCAGAGGAGAAGGGGGCCCAAGCAGGCAAGCCGCTCACACGGCCTGCTCTGTCGAGGGCAGCAAATGGTCTAATCCCCGGGTGCCCTTTGTCTGCTCACCCCACAGCATCTGCAGAAGCTGCTGCCTCCCCAGCGCTCTCAGCGCCATCTCTGCGCTTTTCCTTTTTTCATTTCCGTCGTGATGAGTTTATCCCAGACAGTCCCCCGGCGCTTGTTCATTCAGCACATGTTGCTGAACCCCGCAAGTGCCCGGCGTTGCCTCCCGGAGCCGGTGCGTGGTGAGCGGCCGGGCGCTGGGTCTGCCTCGCGCTACCTGCTGGTTGGACCCGCCCGGGGGGAGTGCGAGGGGCGGCGGTGACCGTCGGAACCGAACCCGAGCCAGCGCCCTGCGGAGGACCCCGTGGCCCGGCGGACTCTGCTGTTCGGCGCTGTTCAGACTGGACGGCTGGGAAAGGTCCCTGGGCAGGTGACGTTGGGAGAACTGAGTGAAGCAGGAAGGACTCAGCTGTATGAAGAGCTGGGAGAGAAACTCGGGCAGAGGAAACCGCTGGAGCAAATTCCCCGCGGGGAGGCCCAGCTTGCGGGGCCCAGAGCTGGACTGGAGCCGCCGAGCAGAGCAGCGGGGTGCGTTCCAGGCAGGACTGCAGAGAGCGCCGGTGGGGGAGGCTGGCCTCCTCTCCGCCAGGGGAGGGAGTTACCCAAAGACCGAAGCGGGACAAAACTGAGCTAAATTGTATTTTTAAAGGATGACTCTAGCTTAGACTGCGGTCAATGTAAAGGAGAAGGGTGTGACCCAGGAGCGTGGACGGGACGCGCCTGGAGGATAGAAGGGTAGGGTGAGGGAAAGAAAGGGAAAAATCCAAACATCTTCTAGACTTGTGTCTTAAACTGGGAGCGGTGGCCGGCTGCCGAAACCATGGCGAGGTGTACGATGCTGTCTGTAATCTGCAGTGACCCCTCTCCAGCCTCCCCATCCCAGGCCGACCTGACTTACCTACGAAACATCTCCATCTCCGCGGCTCCACTCTGCCAGCAAAGCACATTCTCTCAGGCGTGGCTCCTGTGGGGCTCCCCTCCCAACAGGCCTCTCTCTCAGCGAACTACGCCCCTAATTCACAGCAGGTGTCATCTTCGGCCAGGACACATCTTTATCCCTGACTCATCCCCGGCCAGAAAGTGCGGACTCCGCTGAGCTGTGTCCCACCTGTGCGCTCCGCCTCTGGTGCTGACACCGGGAGGGCTCACAGCGACTGTCCTTTGAATGATAAATTGTATCTTATACCCATAATGTTATCACGGGAGCTTATATTTTGAATAAGACCAATATTAGGATGGATTATTATTACCATAATGGATGTAGTCATGGATCCTTCCTTTTACGTTTTTAGAGTTTTGGGAATTTTCAAGTGAGGACTTTGGCTCTATAAGACACAGTATTCAGCTTTATATGACATTTTTCTCTGGAACTTCATTAGTGTATTCGTTCTGACATTTAATAATCAATAGCGTCTTTCCTAATCACTGTACCATCATGATTCACAGAGACAAATAGTGATTTACAGTCAGCATTTACCAGAGTTGCTTTCAGTTTTTCTCAGGCCTGATACAATTACGTAGTTGAAGTAGAAATTGAGTTTGTGCGGATAGCAGAAATATCCTCAGTGAAACAAGCTATTCCCCATAAAACTTGTTTAAGCATAAAAAGCCACATTGTTGTCCTCTATTTTCTATCCTCCACTGGGTATTATTTACTTATAAATGTTAAAAATGCATACTAGGTAAATTAAAAATCAACCCAGCTGGCTGTATTATATGGGGCTTCATGAAGACTTTATGGGCCAAGGCTTAGGATAGTGAAAATGACAATAACAAAAAACTTCCACAACTTTAGTTTAAGGTAGAGAGTCATGCTGGGTCTGTGGCTGTGAAGGAGAGGTGTCCTAATCAGCACCGGTTTCCCATGGGGGACAAGCTGGCTCTCTTTCTCTCTCTCTCTTTTTTTTATTAAATCATAGCTGTGTACATTAATGCAATCATGGGGTACAATGTGCTGGTTTTACATACAATTTGAAATATTTTCATCAAACTGGTTAACATAGCCTTTACGGCATTTTCTAAGTTATTGTGTTAAGACATTTATATTCTACAAGCTGGCCCTCTTACAAGGCTGACCGTGGGCAGCACTTCAGAGCATAGACAGGCTGTGCACCTGCTGGGGGTGTGAGCTACAGGTTACCTGTGAGAAGGACTTACCCATTTTTCACTAAATTACCTGAAATTTACACTCTTGTGGATTATAAATTACCCTAAAGATTGAAAAGGGCTGGGCAGCTCGTGTGGCTGATCGAGTAGGGCACCGGCCCCATATGCCAAAGGTGGTGGGTTCAAACCCGGCCTTGGCCAAACTGCAAAACAGAAAAATAGCTGGGCATTGTGGTGGGCGCCTGTAGTCCCAGCTACTCAGGAGGCTGAGGCAAGAGAATCGCCTAAGCCCAGGAGTTGGAGGTTGCTGTGAGCTGTGTGACGCCACGGCACTCTACCCAGGGCAGTAAAGTGAGACTCTGTCTCTACCCTCCCCCCCAAAAAAAAGATTGAAGAAGGCTAACAAGAGGCTGGGGCATCCTTATGTGTTGGATATTACTGCAATGACAAATGGGTAAGAACTCAACCCAATTTTTAAGCATATATTTGTAAATGAAGCACTAGAGAACAGAATGGTGTAGACAGTATTTTCTTTTTCCAAGAGATAATCTCATAATGTTACCAGGCTGAAATTGAACTCCTGGGCTCAAGCAGTCATCCCAGCTAGTCCTTCCAGCTGCTCAGCCTCCTGAATAGCATGATACAATATGCAGACAGGATGGAAATCTACCCACCTGTTAAGTTCACCTGGGGTGGGGTGGT
>CAUYRH010073611.1:0-12790 GCA_963574655.1 Perodicticus potto
GGGGTTTTTTGTTGTTCCATACAAAACACAGAATCATTTTTTCCAAATCTTGAAAGTATGATGTTGGTATCTTAATAGGGATGGCATTGAATAGGTAGATTGCTTTGAGAAGTATAGGCATTTAACAATGTTGATTCTTCCCAGCCATGAGCATGGTATGTTCTTCCACTTGTTAATATCCTGTACTATTTCCTTTCTTAGGATTTCATAATTTTTGTTATAGAGGTCCATCATCTCTTTTGTTAGGTATATTTCTAGGTATTTCATTTTCTTTGAAGCTATGGTGAAGGGAATTGTGACCTTGATTAGCCTTTCATCTAGACTGTAATTGGCATATACAAAGGCTACTGACTTGTGGACATTAATTTTTTATCCTGAGACATTACTGTATTTTTTGATGACTTCCAGGAGTCTTGTGATTGAATATTTGGGGTTCTCTAAGTTCTCTAAGTTCTCTCTCCTATTGTCAGCAAAGAGGGAGAGTTTGACCACCTCTGCTCCCATTTGGATGCCCTTTATTTCCTTGTCTTGCCTAATTTCATTGGCTGGAAATTCCAGCACTACGTTGAATAGTAATGGTGACAGTTGTAAGAGGAAAAGCTGTCAGTTTTACTCCATTCAGTAAAATATTAGCTGTGGGTTTGTCATAGATGGCTTTGTTCAGTTTCAGAAATGTGCCATATATGCCTATACTCTTCAGTGTTCTAATTAGAAAAGGAAGCTGGATTTTATAGAATGCTTTTTTTGCATCTACTGAGAGGATCATAAAGTCTTTGTTTTTGCTTCTATTAATACGTTGGATAATGTTTATGTACTTGTGTATGTTGAACCAGCCTTGCTTCCCTGGGATGAAACATACTTGATCATAATGTATGACTTTTTGATGATAAGCTGTAATCTATTGGCTAGGATTTTATTGAGAATTTTTGCACCTATACTCATGAGTGAAATTGGTCTGAAATTCTCCTTTTTTGTTAAGTCTTTTCCTGGTTTTGGTATCAGGGTGATGTTTTCTTTGTAAAACATGCTAGGGAAGATTCCTTTCTCCTCAATATTTTGGAATAATTTCTGCAGTACAGGAATAAGCTCTTCTTTGAAGGTTTGATGGAATTCTGGTGTGAAGCCATCCAGACCAGGGCATTTTTTGGTTGGAAGATTTTTTATTGTTTCTGTAATCTCAGTGCTTGAAATTGGTCTGTTTAGGAGTTCTATTTCTTCCTGCCTAAGTCTAGGGAGAGGGTGTGATTCCAAATATTGATTCATTTCCTTCACATTGTCAAATTTCTGGGCATAGAATTTCTGGTGGTATTCAGAGATGATCTCTTGTATCTCTGTGGCATCAGTTATAATTTACCCTTTGTCATTTTTGATTGAGGTTACTAGAGATTTTACTTTTCTATTTCTAGTTAGTCTAGGCCAAGGTTTATCTATTTGATTTATTTTTTCCAATAAATTCCTTATTTCATTAATTTTCTGAATGATTCTTTTGTTTTCAATTTCATTGATCTCTGATTTATTTTTGGATATTTCTTTTCTTCTGATAGGTTTAGGCTTAGATTGCTCTTCTTTTTCCAATTTCATAAGATGGCTTGTGAGTTTTTTGGTGCACTCTCTTTCTGTTTTTCAAATGTAGGCATCTAAAGTGATAAATTTTCTTCTCAAAACTGCTTTTGCAGTATCTTACAGGTTTTGGTAGTTTGCGTCTTCATTGTTGTTATGTTCAAGGAAGTTAATGATTTCCTGTTTTATTTCTTCCTGCATCCAACTGTCATTCAACAGAAGGCTGTTTAATTACCATGCCTTTGTGTGGAGTTGAATGTTTTTTGTTGGAGTTGAGTTCCACCTGTATTGCCTTGTGCTCTGAGAAGATACAAAGTAAAATTTCAGTTCTTTTGATTCTGTTGAGGTTTGTTTTGTGTCCTAGGATACGATCAATTTTGGAGAATGTTCCATGGGGTGATGAGAAGAATGTATATTCTTTATCTTTGGGATGGAGTGCTCTATATGTGTTTATCAAGCACAGTTGTTCTAGGGTCTCATTTAAGTCCCTTATATCTTCGTTTAATTTGTGTTTAGAAGATCTGTCCTGTTCTGTAAGAGGAGTGTTAAAGTACCCTGTTATTATGGTGTCAGAGGATAACATATTGCTCAGACTGAGTAGGGTCTGTTTCAAGAATCTGGGAGCATTTAAATTGGGTGCATAAATATTTAGACTTGAAACATCTTCTTGTTGTATTTTTCCCTTGACCAATATGAAGTGATCATCTTTGTCTTTTTTGACTTTAGTCGCTTTAAATCTACATGTATCTGAAAATAAGATTGCAACTCCTCTTTTCTCTGAATTCTTTTTGCGTGGAAAATTGTCTTCTAACCCTTAGCTTGGAGTTTTAATTTGCCTTTTTAAGCTATGTGTGTTTCCTGCAGACAGCAAATGTATGGCTTGTGTTTTTTAATCCAATCAGCCAATCTATGCGTCTTCAGTGGGGAATTCAAGCCATTAACATTTATTGAAATAATTGATAAGTGTGGTAGTGTTCTATTCATCTTATTTTGTGAGAGTCCATTGCTTAGTTTTATCTTTTGCATCAGTGTGGAAGTTAGGTTCTGTCCTTAACTTTCTGAGTTCTTACTTTGCTGTTGATCCATTGTGATGGTCAGTGTGTACAACAGGTTGAAGTATTTCCTGTAGAGATGGTCTTGTTGTGACGAATTTCTTTAATCTAGTATATCAGTAAATGATTTGAATTCTCCATCAATTTTAAAGCTTAGCTTCGCAGGATATAGAATGCTGGGTTGGAAATTTTTCTGTTTAAGTAGATTAAAGGTAATGACCATTGTCTTCTTGCTTGGAAAGTTTCATTAGAGAAGTCTGCAGTCACCCTGATGGATTTACCCCTGAAGGTCAACTGGCACTTACTCATCACAGCTTACAGAATCTTTTCTTTTGTCCTGACTTTGGACAGGTTCATCACAATGTGTCTTGGAGAAGCTCGGGTAGTGTTGAGGTGACCTGGAGTCCAATATCCCTCTGAAAGAAGTGTGTCAGAATCTTTTGTGATATTTGGGAAATTTTCAATTATAATATTCTTTAGTATGGCTTCTATTCCCCTGGGGAATTGTTCTTCCCCTTCTGGGATACCCATAACTTGTATGTTTGAACACTTCATAAAGTCCCATAATTCTGTCAGTGAATGTTCTGCTTTCTCTCTCTTCTTTTCTGCCTCTTTAACTATCTGAGTTATATCAAGAGCTTTGTCCTGTACCTTCAAAATTCTTTCTTGTGCATGGTCTAATCTGTTGTTGATACTTTATATAGCATCTTTAAGTTCCATAATTGACTGCTTCAGTTCCTTCAGCTCTGTTATATCCTTTCTATATTCTTCCTATCATTGATCTCTTATTTGACTCTGTTTTTGTATTTCCTTTTGGTTATTTTCTACTTTATCAGCAGTTTCCTTCAATGTTTCCATCATTTCCTTCATTGTTTTCATCATCTGTGTTCTAAATTCCCTTTCTGTCATTTCTAACATTTCTTTATAGGTGGAATCCTCTGCAGTAGCTACCTCACAGTCCCTTCTGGTGGTGGTGGGGTGCTCTGGACTGGTCTTTCATGTTGCCAGTTTTCTGCTGATTTTCTCACATGAGTGATTTCTTTTATCTGTTTCCTTGCCCTAATTTTCCTTTTACTTCCTGTTGATCTTTAAGTTGCTGTCCCTCTGGACTAGGGTTTCGAGGAGTCCTTGTGGTACAGGACCAGAAGGATGAGAAGATTGAAGAGCATAAAGGGAAAAAAAGAAAGAAAAAAAGATAAAAAAGAGAAAGGAGAGGGGTGGGTGAAAGGGAATATTAACAGAAAGAGAGGCACAGATAGAAAGAAACAGGACCAATATAGGTATATAGCCGGGTACTTTGACCCAACCTTAAAACCCCTCAAACTCTGAGGGTGCTTGGTTGGGTGGTTCCTTGAGGTCAGCAGTTCTTTGCTAGCCTGTTAGGACATAGTACCCCACCTCCACAAAGTAGAGAGAAAAGACAAAAATGTTATAAATCAAACAAAATCAAGCAATCAGAAAACTTTACGGGGAAAATTGGTGAAAAATAACCAAATAATACAGGTAGAAATACTAGCAAAAATGAAGTTACACTTGTTGAAAAAGGCAAAAATGGAAAATTATATTTAAACTAGAAAAATGAAGAAAGAAAAGAAAGAAGAAAAAAAGAAAAAAATCTATAGGGAAAATGTTGAAATATAAAAAAAAAAAAAAAAAAAGGAAAGAAAGAAAAAAGAAAACCCAAACCAAAAACAAAGCAGTTTATATATCTTGCTGGATATTGTCTGGACAACAGGTGATCTTCTGGGGTATGATATGTTAATCACAATGCTGGTACAGCTGTATGAGCTGGAGACTGGAGGCCTCTGCTAATTTCTCAAACCCTGCAGGGTGGAGAGCCTAATCTGTCCTCAGCCTGCTAAAAGGCCTTTTAAACTGCTACCCTTGGCTAAGCAGAAGCTTTCCAGTAAAGCACTTATCCTGTGATCACTCCTGAAGTGGCTATCCACTTACCCAGTGTGCCAAAACCCGTCTCACCCTATGACCCAACGGACAAGGCTGCAAGGCATCTCAGTCACCGCCTTTAGGCTGCTCAGTCACTAGATTACTTGCTCTTGCCTGATCCTTGCTCTATGACCCTGAGGGCAGAGCTTTCTGGAGCAGTTCTCCCACAATTACTCCCTGTGGCCCACAGCTGAACACTATTAGCTCCGTCTGGCTCAGAGCTCAGTCTGGGACCCTAGACAATGCTTAAAGTCCTCTGCACTCTTGCCCAAGTTCTCCCAAGTTAGTTCAACTGTGCACAGTCCAAAAAAACTAAAACATCTCACAGGTAAGGTCTTTCTGGTTTGCAATCTCATTGCTGCTGTACTTACAGCTGCCAGCGGGATTAGACCGAAGGAACACACGTAAACACTTGCCAGTTCTCCACTGCTTTTGTCCTCCTCATGGGGTCCAGAAGTCTCTCACTGACTCCCTGTGCCCCAAAGGGATATTTCTGGGCAAATCCCACTAGTCAGAAATGCCTGTAGTCTTCTCTCCCCAGACTCACAGTGCCCAGTTGCAAGGAAGCTGTTACTTGGTCACCAGCTTGCTCTTCTAAGGCTGAGTAATTTATAAACAAAATGTTTTGTTTGGTTCAAATTCTGATGACTGGAAAGTTTAAGATTAAGTATTTGCACCTAGTGAGGCCCACAGGCTGCTTCTATTCAGGGAAGAAGGTGAAGGGAAGATGGTATGTGCAGAGATCACGTGGTGAGGGAGATGGAGAAGGTGTTTAGTAGATTTTTCTAACATGTCCTCTTAGGAACTAATAGAGGAGGCTCTCTCAGCCCTGAGAAAGGGCATAAATCTACTCATGATGGATCCACCCTCATGACCCAAACACCTCTCATTAGGCCCCACCTTTAATACTGGGGATAAAATTTCAGCATGAGACAAACATCCAAATGATAGTAGGAGCACTTCCATTTTCTATGATTGCAAAAGATAGACTTAAATTTACTTTAATGGTTTTACTTTTTGACACATTTCTTCACTCAGATTTTTAACACATCAAGTGTCAAGATCAAATATGCATTGGACCCAATACTCTCAGAGGGAACTGTTCATTCTTGTCTTCTTCATGTGTAGCAGCAAGTTCTCTGTTATAACAGTCTCCACCAACTAGACTAAATGCCCTCTTCATTCACTGTGATTATTAGCACAGACATTCAGTAAATATGTGCTGACTAAATATATACTCTTCCATTTTAAAACTGTTCCCATGTTGTGCATTCTGTTAAGAGTCCAGCTTATATCAGACAGCTAGTAATGTATCATCTGCAAGCATTGAGCATTACCATTACCAAGTGTTTTTGGTTCTGCTAGAGCCCTCAACCATGGTTTTATTTATGAGAAGTATCTAAATAAATAGTTATGCAAGAGAAAAGTTTAACTATCCTTCTCTTTAACATCCATCAGAGAAAAGTGAGTCATATTTTGTATCCTTCTCACTATATGAATTAAGCTTTCATGAAAAGTGTTCCAATGGAGTGGAAGGATTTTAGAATATTTATATTGTTATTAATTTTAGAATGTTTTATATGATGATAATATTTGCTGTTGATTCATGTATTATATATTAATTTTTTCCCCTAGATATGTCAGAAACAGATTAATGATAGAATATATCTTCTATTGTGAAAAAGTAACACAACTTCACATATGTTTCTTCTTAACTGATTCCTGAGCAGAATTGAGCAGATTGTTACGGATGCTTCATAAGGGATAAGGGTGTATTTAAAGACTCCCCAGTTATTTTGAGAGAATGGGTTCTTTCATAAAGTAATATCTAACAAGTGTTTCATGATAACTTACTACATGCAGCACAAATTATAAGGATATAGAGGGAAAATGGCACTCATGTTGCAGTCATTGTAATTAAGCTAAGGTTATAAAGATTGAGCATCTGTGAGTAGATAAGAAAATATGAGATGAATAGACTGGGTATAGAATCTTCATAGGAAAACAAGTTTCAATTTTTTTTCTTTTTCTAATGTTTCACAAACTATTTATTTATTAGTTTTTAATTTTTTAATTAAATCATGACTTTGTACATTAATGCATTTATGGGGTTCAGTATACAACTTCGATATACAATGTGAAATGCTTACGTTGTACTAGTAATACATCTTTTTTTTCCATTGAAAAGTATGGAAAGGAATTACCAGAGGTATAGAATAAGAGATTTTATTTGGAGCAAAAGCATGAAGGGCATACCAGGACATAAAAAGTTTTAGCAGACAGATTTATACAGAAGCATATTTTCTAGTAGACATACTTTGATAAAATATTCACTAAAGATTATATTTTCACTAAATTTAGCTCTGTCTGATTTTACAGCAAATTTTATGTCAATATGTCTTGTTTTATTCTTACCAAACCACATTAATATTTTATTGATAACTTCACAGAAATTTGAAGTAGCACCTTCTTTATAAGGAAAAAGAGTGATTTTTACCCATTCAATAGTATAAAACAAGCTAAGAGAACAAATGATTTATGTGGATACATTTTTATGTAAAGAAAACTATTGGAGCTCAGAAAATAGTACTCCAAAGTACTTATTAGCATGCCGAGCACTTCTAGGTAAAAGATTAGAAGTACCACAGGGGCTGCAAGGTCTTTCTGTCTTTCTCCATTCCTCCTATTTCTTGCCCCTCCTTCTTCCCCAGTGCAAGTGATACAAACCAGAATTACACTTCTCCAAGATGAGTCATAAAAACAAGAATCCCTTTTCCCTAAAACAAGCAATAAAACCAAGAGGGGTAACTTTCTCCTTTCTCCCTTGAAAGCCTTCAATCCAGAAGAATCTTGCTCTCTATCTGAAAGGATGGAATGCTACACACACCAGCCAAGAAGAATCTGGACAGGACTTGGTGGGTTTCCCCTCACAGTCTATTACCTCTAGATTATTTCTTTTGTCCCATTACATTTCTATAGGGCTGTCCCTTCTTCGTTAAAGCTAAGCATAAAAATACATAGTTTTCCCTGATTCTAAGTCTTCCATGTAATGTAAATCTTTGATTAAATAAATTTGTTATGCTTTTCTCTTGTTAACTTGATTTTTGTTATATTTATAGCTGTGTCACCTATGAACCTCCTTATGGGTTAGAAAATGTATCACACTTTTCCTCCCCTATGAGCCAACTTACTTTAACAGGTTTTAAGGAGAAATTGATATACTATAATTTGAGTGTGTAAAAGATAAATTATACAACTTTTAAGCACCTTATATATGTTATTGAGGTGTCCAGTGAAATAAATATAATCAACAGGTAATATTTGACATAAACAGGAAAGTATTTAGTACTTTTCAATAGAAAACTCATGTACAGTTGATGATGATATGAATATTATAAGATATAAACAAACAAAACCACACGCCAAAAATTGAAAAAGAAAAAAAATGTAATGGCTAGTAAGTATATAAAATATTTGCAATCCCCAACATTAAGATAACAAATTCCAGTTAAATGAAAATGAGAATTTTCACTTTCTAAATAGTTGAATATTTTAAAATTAGTAATATTCAAAAGAGAAAGAATTGTAAAAGAATAGTTTTCAGGAAGCTGTTGGAAAAGTTTATATACGGATTCTTTCAGCAGAAGCTAATAGAAAGTCAACCAACAGAGACTAATACATATATAAGCAATTATGTGTTTCATGAAAAAGACTGAGGTCAGAGGTGAGACAGTTCTAAACTGATGTGGCAATTTAAAGATGCCACCTACTGGGCATTTCATTATCTTGAATTTATTTCAATTACATATATGTTTTGTATTCATTTATATCTTCAGTGTCACAAGGTAGACGGAACAGAATTTTACTAATGCATAATTTTTTACCCCTAATTTATATAGTAAATGTTTTTATGAAGTTTATTTATTTTAAAAAATGTAATAATAGGTTCCTCTTTCTTTGGCCTCCTGAGTAACTGGGACTATAGGCATCTGCCATAATGCCCCCTTCCCCCTTTTTTTTTAAGAAAAAGGGTTTCCCTCTAGCTCAGGCAAGTCTGGAACTCATGAGCTCAGGCAATCCACCCACCTCAGCCTCCCAGAGTACTGGGATTATAGGCATTAGCCACCACACGTAGCCTTCTTGTCAATAATATTTTTAAACACTTCTAGATTGCTAATTCTCTTTTTAGCTTGGTCTAAATATTCTGATCATCATATGAGACTTTAATTTCAATTATTTTTCTTCAAGTATTTTGCTTTTCAATGTTGTTTTACTTTGGTTCACAGTTACCAGTCTTTTTTATAATCTTCAACATGTTAAGAGTTTTTTATATTTTGGTACTGATCATTACAGAGTTTGATTTTTTGCAGTCTTGGTTATAGCTTGTTATTGAGAATGTGTGTCTTTCCTTGAATGTTTTATGAATTGTGATGGAGAAATTTCTACCTTGAAATTATGCCTATTGGATTTCGTTTTGTTTTAGAATAATAGAATTGGCCTCCACAAAGTTGGCATGTGTTTTGATTAGCTGTCTGGATTCCCATGAAATAAATTCAGATCTTGAGAATGTTGGACTATACTAACGGTGTTTGCTTATGCTGCAAACCCATATGAGAACTATCTAATGGATATAAATTCTTAGGGGAAATGATTTGATTAGCTATCACTGATTTCTATCTTTGAGAACAGTAATTTTTATTCCAGTTCCCTGTAGGTGCTTAGTAGAAAATTTTATTTCTCTCTCATTCTAATACTGTAAAATAAATCGATGGGGGATTCTTAGTAAACTATTCATTGAATGCTTAATTACGTATTAGCATTTCTTTTGTTAAAAGGTGAAACCCAGAATTCTGGAAATTTTAGGAAAAGGTAGTAAACAGATGGTGTTAGGGTGTTGAGTGAACACTTACTCCCTACTGTTTTCAGAAGGAGGAATTCCACTAAAATTAATACCCTTGTTCTCACTTCATCTACTTACCCACATTTCTTCTTTCCTACTATATTTCCATATGAATCTGTTATGCTGTTCATTTTATAAAAGCATTTATGTCCCTGTAAAGGAAAGCTTGTAGCTGTTTCATGAGATCTGTGATCTCAAAGACTAATCCTTGTGTTCTATATACAGGAAGCCTACATGCTTAGCAACATCCTTCACCTACATACTTCAGCAATAGTAGCATTCACATTTTATCTTTCATGTTAGATAGATAGGAAGAGACCTCTGAGCCTCCCCTGTATTTGCTGTATTTTATTTTTGCTAAAATTTTAGAGGATAGTGTCTGTTTGGAGGAAATGGCTAATTTTAGAAAAATACCAAAAGCTTAAAAACTATAAAAATTTCACCTCTAAAAATTATAAAAAGAATGTTGCCTGCTAGGAAATAAAACAAGTAATGTAACTGAAAGAGATAAGGCATCTATTGCTGATTTAATTTTAACTTCATCTAATATTGAGGATGATACATCTGATACTTGCTTTGTATACATAGAACAGTCATTTTTTGTAGCAATACAAAGTTTTCAAAAATCTACATATGTTGTTTTTTTCCTTATATTATTTAAAAAATTTTTCACCTTTACAGAGATATTATTTATAGACATTAATTGTACATATTTAAGATTGTGACATATAGTTTTGATATACAATTACATTGTAAAATTGATTCTCACAGTACAGCTAATTAACATGTGCATAACCTCATATAGGTGCTTTTTTGTTTTTTGTCATATTTATGATGTACAATCTTATCTCTTAGCAAATTTCAGTTATATAGTACATTAAGCATAGCCACCATCTTATATGTTATATTTCCAGAAATTATTCATCACTTTTAATTGCATGTTTATACCTTTCAATCTTTTCCATATATTTTTCCTTTGTACCCTTTCTATATATTCTTCATTAACAAACTTATTTTTTCTTGTGTTACTAATTAAAAATCATAGTTGAGGAAGAAAAGTATCTGCTGCTTACCAATATGAAAACACGGACAGAAACTTCCTTTGTAGGTAAGATTCATGAGCCCAGGAATCAAGGATAGAATGGGAGAGGAACCACTCAATATTACCCATAGAGATTTGCTAGTGAAAGTTTTGTTTCCTTTCTTTGTGCCCTTAGCTCTCCTGGTCTAGAACTATTGGTTTCAAAGGGAGGAATGCTTCCACTGGGAAGATACAAGTTATTTTTTTTTTTCTGTTTACACTTCGCATTTATTGTTATTTACTAGAGGAAAGCAATAGTAAAGTGAAAGTTAACCCCGCCAAATTTTTAAACTTCTGCTTCTGCAAACATTACTCTAAATGTCCCCTAAGTCACTCAAATTGATTGGAGGTAGAGAATGTTGCCTCTGAATATTCGTATTTTATTTCTTTCCCTCTTCTCTTCAGCCCTAATTTCATCATAGCCCAAGCGTTCTCCCTCTTAGAAATGCCCGTTTAAGTGGTGGCATTGTTCCCAGTTCTGCCCCCAGTATCCGTAAGTATTGCTGCTGAAGTCATGGTCAAGCTGTACTCCCACAGTGGTTTCCTTTCCTTACTCTTCTAGATGATTCAGTTGCTATTATTACAGTTCTTTCGGAAGTTGGACAGGTTTAAGACAGGCAACTGACGAATGCTGTGACAAATGTCGTTCAAGAGCCCATTTCTTGGAGTGATTCCACCAATAGCTGTGGCCTATTTCTTGGCACTGTTTCCAGGTGTTTTGATCACACTTTTGAGGCTGGTTTTCTCAGGTGATACTCTGGTTTGGGCATTCAGGATTTGCGCTGGATTCTCTTCAGCTTCCGCAACTGGAAGAGGTCAGCATCCAGCCTGTATTGTGGAGGCTGCAGTGGGTTTTTCATTGTTTCATCTTTTGGGGTGTTGGAGGCTGTAGCAGGGGCCGGAGGAACTCGTGTATTTTGGGGTCCAGGGTGGGTCCTCCCAGTAGCTTTCACATCACAGGGGACAGCCCAACCCATTCTCCAACATGGCTATTGGCTTTCTCTGTTCTGAGTTGGTGCTGGTTTTGGTCTTCTTGCCTTTCCTGCCTTTGTTAATCCTGAATCCTGGTTAGCAGGTTGGTTACCACCATACTGGGAAACTCAAAATGGTAGCCCATCTTCAGGAGAGTGGTGTTTGCCTTCAGAAGCCTGACTATTTCCGTTTCAGCATGGTGGCCCCACATGTGCCTTTGACTGTGAAAATGGAATTCAGTGAGTGTGTCTTTAAACTGGAGTTGACTCAGATGGCCACAATTCCTGTAATGAAATAGGACTTGATGTTGAAGAGTGTTAATACTCCTGTTTCCACATAACATGTTAGCCAAGCCAAATGCCACACTCTCATCTGCACCCGCATTTGCTAAGATGAAAGTTTTGATGTGTTTGTCTTTTCCTCATTGAATTGACAAAGTCCAGTAACATTTCTTTAGGGATATTTTCAAAGTTGTTCAGGTTGAGTTCCTTCATGTCAGGATCATTTTATCTAAACTAGTGTCACATTCCCACTGGGTCTGTTTGGTTTCCTGAAGGCTTATCTTTAAAACAACTGGTAGTCAGGGCTAAACTTAGGATCTAATTTTAATATTTATTTTTTCTCACTTTTTTCTTGGTCTTCTGGTCTGTCTCTCCATTTTCTGAAGACTTTATTAATTGCCTGTCAACAGTTGTTTTCTAATTTGCTTTTTTGCTTCACCTTCCTCTACTCTCTTTGTTTTTCATCACTCTCTTCACTATCATCTTCTTCGCCATCATCTTCTCCATCATCATCATCTTCATCATCACCACCTTTATCATCAGTATTGCCTGTTTCTTGGACATTATTGCTGCCCTTTACTTTTTTTGTTGTTGTTGTTTGTAGCTATTTCCTTATTGAACTTTTCTTTTAAAACTTGATACACTTTTAAGTAATGTACTTTGGTCAAAATTGAATCCAGTTTATGTGAGAATTAGTCACTATTTTCTTTTCTTTCTTTCCCTCACCCCCTCCCTCCTTCTGTCTCTTAAACATTAATTTTTAATTCAACTTGTTAATATGTTTTTTAGGATATTGCATCCTCATGTATAAGTGAAATATGTTTATAATTTCCCTTTATAACATATTCTCTCCAAATTTAATATCAGGTGTATCCAGATTAAGTAGAATGACTTTGAAATATTTCTTCTTTTTCTATTATTTATAAGATTTGTCATGATCTGTTTTTTGAAATTATCTTTTACTTTTATTTATAAATATTAGTTGTCTATTTTTTGAGAC
>CAUYRH010073614.1:0-43675 GCA_963574655.1 Perodicticus potto
TCACATTGAGACTTACCAGGAAATCATGTAGAGAAAATGTGTAAGAGTGGCCTTAAGCCTCAAGTAGGATATTTGGAATCTACAGTTACAAGTTGGCCACCAAGCATACCTATAGATCAGCAGTTCTCAACTTGTGGGTCACGACCCCTTTGTAACAATGAAAATACATCCTGCATATCAGATATTTACATGACGATTCATAACAGAAGCAAAATTATAGTTATGAAGTAGCAACGAAAATAATTTTAAGGTTGGTCACCACAACACGCGGAACTGTATTAAAGGGTCGTGGCATTAGGAAGGTTGAGAACCACTGCTATAGGTTAATCATATTAATTCAGGGACTTGAAACTATGGCTGGTAAACTGAACTTGCCCAGTTCAGTGAAAAGATAATAAAGGAATGCAGCACCTGTCTGGTTACTCAATATGAGCCACTAGAGACACCTATCTGTCCACTAAAGGTGTCCAGGAAGACCTGATCAAGGATCTGCAATAATAATGCAAAGCTACTCATGGGGAGGAGATAGTTAAGAAAATTCCAAAATTCATAAGATTGTTTGGTTTCATCTCAAAACTTTACCTCACTAAAAATAGCTCTGGGCTAGTTATCTAAAATTGGAATTGTTAGTCATTTTAGTTCTGATAGAAGACCTACATATACTTGATTCAGTTGAATTAAAGGTCTAATGGTTTAAAAAACTCCCCAAACTCTTCTTGAGTTTTCTCCTTCTTAATCTACCAATTTTGAGCTAAGAAGAAAAGAAGTATAGACTAAGTAAGACCGTCCTGTACCGGACTGCTAAAGAACCCTCTTGGACCAGAATACTGATGTTTTGAAAATAGCAACCAGACACTCAGGAAGAATATACCTTGTCTATGAAGTATAAAGTCTTGGCCAAAAAGTAAATAGATAGAAAAAAGGAACCTGAATCTAATAATTAAGCTTCTAGATCTACCAGATCTACCAGTTTGTAGGAAATACAAGAAACAAGGCAACATGCTAAATAATACAACAGGAAGGCAATCAACAAAACCTAGACTCTCAAACACTCTATAAAGACAGTTTGGTTACTTCAACAGAAATACACAAAGGTTTCCATAGTTTTGTAGTTTATAAGAATGATGATTAGGTTTTCATAAGCATGTGTAAGATGTGCCTTCCTCAAACCTTACTTAGACCTCAGTATATTACTTGTTTGATGTAAGAACAAAACAAAACACAAAATACACAAGGTTAAAAAAAAAAAAGATCAAGTAGAAATCTAAAGATCAAAAGACATTTCAGAGACATATAAATAAATAAACAAAATCACTTGAGAAAAACACTTAAACTAGAAAAAGAAGAAAACCACTCCAACATAATAAAGGTCATATATGAGAAGCCCTCAGCCAATACACTCAATGGTGAAGCAATCAAAGTTTTTCCTCTAAGATCAGGAGGTCACTTTCACCACTTCTCTTTAACATAGAACATAGGAAATAGTCCTACCCAGAGGTATTAGGCTAAAAGAACAAATGAAAGACACTAAAATTGTAAAGTCTGAAGTAAAATGATCTCTGTTTGCAATGATATGACTATGGATGTAGAAAACCACAAAGATGCCGCCCCCCCAAAAAAACCCGTTAGATTAATAAATCAATTCAGCACAGTTGCAGTATACAAAAATCAACATTCGAAACCTGTTGTGCTATTAACAAATGAGTATGATTGTGATGGATGTGTTACTTAGTTCAATGTAAGCATTTCCATTGTATACTGAAGCAGTACCCTGAACCCCATAAATGCATCAATGTACAAAGTTATGATTTAACAAAAAACAATTTAAAAAAATTAAAAATTGAAAACTAAAAAAAACAAAAAACAAACAAACAAAAAAACCCCCAAACCTGTTGTGTTTCTGTATACTAACAGTGACCAATCTGGGAAGGAAATTAGGAAAAAAGTTCCATTTATAACAGCAATAACAAAAGGAATCAAATATTTACTTAGATACAAATTTAACCAAGGAGGCAAAAGGACTTGTATACTGAAAATTTTTTAAATGTTGCTAAAACACATTAAATAAGATAAAAATAAAGGGAAAGACATCCCAAGTTCATGGATGGAAGACAGTTTTAAGATATTAATACTATCCAAAGTGATTATGCAATCCCTTATCAAGTCAACAATGGTATTTCTTGCAGAAATAGAAAAATCCATCTTAAAATTTATGTGGAATCTCAAGGGACCCTGAATAGCCAAAACAATATTAGAAAATAACAAAGTTGGAGGTCTCACATGTTCTAAATTCCAAAACAAAGACAGAGTAATCAAAACAATGTGTTTCTGGCATAAATAGATATATAGACCAATAGACTACGAGAGAGATCAGAAATAAATCCTTGACTATATATGGTCAAACGATTTTCAACAAGGGTGACAAGACTATTTCATGGGGACGTGATAAAGTCTTTTCAACAAATAGTGCTGGCAAAACATGGAAAAGAATCAAGTTGGATAGGTCTTTGTCCTCCACCATACACAAAAACGAACTCAAAATAGATGAAAGATCTAAATTTAAGAGTTAAACTATAAAGTCCTTAGGGAAAAAGCTTTATAAGATTGGACACGGCAATGACTTTTTGGTATGACATCAAAAGCAAAGGTAACAATAATAACAACAACAATAAAAAAACAGATAAATCTGAGCATATCAAAATGAAAAACTTACATGCATCAAAGGGCACAATCAATAGCATAACAGGGAAACCCACAGAATGCGAGAAAATATTTGCAAATTATATATTTGATAGGGCTAATATCCAGAAATAAGACTTCCTATAGCTCCACAATAAAAATAAACACCTGATTTAAAAATGGGCAAAGGACCTGAGTAGACATTTTTCTAAAGAAGATAAATAAATACTTGACAAACACTTGAACTATGCTCAACATCACTAATCATTAAGGAAATGTGAATCCGAACCACAGTGAAATACCATCTCGCAGTCACGAGGAGGGCTACTATCAGACCACAAACCAAGACAGAAAATAAAGGCGTACAGGAATTGGAATGCTCGTGCACTGTTGGGAACATAAAATGGTGCGGCTGCTATGAAAATAATATGGCAAAAAAGTAAACTAAAGAATTTCTACATGATCCAGCAAGTCCCCCCACTTCTGGGTATGTACCCAAATGCACTGAGAAAAGAAACGGATATTTGTACACTCATGTCCATAGCAAAAGCCAAGTGCATTATTTACAATAGCCAGACCCAAGTGCCCATTGACAGATGAGTTGATAAACAAAGTGTGGGATAAACCTACACTGGGATATGCAACTTTCAAAAGACAGGAAATTCTGACACATGCTGTCACAGGTGACTCTTGAGCGCGTTGTGCTGAGTGAAATAAGCCACTCAAAAAAAACAAATACTATATAATTCCACTTAGATGAGGTACCGCAAATTCATAAAGACAAAGTAGAATAGATGTTGCTAGGAACTGGGGAGAGGGGAGAACGTGGAGTTGTTTAGTGGACATAATTCTTCAGTTTTGCAAGATAAAAGAGAATTCTGGAGATGGGCTGCACAACAATGTGAATGTACTAAATGCTGAATTATACCGTTAAAAAGAGTTAAGACGGGAACTACTTCACTGCACCACTAAAAATGGTTAAGCTGATAAAGTCTGCTAAGTATGTTTTACCATTATTAAAAATGAAAATTTAAAATATTAGAAAATTAGAACTGTTGACTAGATATTTACAAAATTATCAACTTGGCTAGATGAGTAAGGTACTAAATGCCATCTACTATTTCTATTCTAAAAAGAGTAGATTCTTACATACATACTGAAATATGTATAAGTTAAATAATATCTAGAACTTGTTTTGAAAAATCATCCTAGGACTAAGTGGGAAGGATGTGGTGAGGATATAAATAAAACAAGCTTGGCTACAACTTGATATTTATCATAACTGGAGAGGTTACACTGAGTTTCATCATACATACTACTCCATTTACTTTTCTGTATGTTTGGAAATTTCTAAGAGACAATGTTGGTTTCCTTGGATGTGTTAAAAATACTTATTTTGAAAATTTAAAGCACATAACAAGTCGTACTTTTAAAATGCCCAACAAACAAATCCAACATTTAAAATCCAAAATTTCAAAAGCGCTGGAACGTTCCTCCCCTTATCCTCATTGAAAAGAAGGTGCTGGGACTTGTGTGGGTGATCTGTACCCAGACATTGGTGAG
This sequence comes from Perodicticus potto, assembly GCA_963574655.1. Taxonomy (NCBI): domain Eukaryota; kingdom Metazoa; phylum Chordata; class Mammalia; order Primates; family Lorisidae; genus Perodicticus; species Perodicticus potto. The sequence goes on from CAUYRH010073614.1 coordinate 4,243, forward strand.
GATTTGGAACACACACAAGCATGTTTAGCCAGATCCTGCCCTGCCTATGCTAACTCTGCTCATTTTTACATATGCAGTGGAGTGCTCTGTTTTAGAAACCCAGAGGAACGCCTACATTTGTTATCAAAGCCACAGGCTCTTCATCTTACATACTTGGGAACAGCAGTGTTGAAGGGTAATGCTGATCAGCTGCAAAGGAGAAATGCCAGTGTAATTTAACAATAGCAGTAAACCTAGAAACACCTCATTTAAGGCCTCTGACATTTATTTTTCGGTTGTTTGGCTCCTGGGGATCTTGATTTTTTGTCCTGAACCACAATGCTAGTGTTATCATTTGACATCCTACTACCAGCTATTTGTTCCTGGTTAAATGATGTAGCCACTAGTGCAGAAAAACAGAGGGAGACTTGGCTCCTTCTTAGCGTTGTTATGTTTTTGAAGATTCTGCAGTTTCACTGTCAGTGGATTTAAAGTGGCATTTTGTCTTAAATAATTTTACCCCAATGAGAGACTGCTGTTGAGAAGTCACTCATCCCCCACAGACAGACTCCTTTATGAATTTATGAAGTCGCTGAAGGCAGGAATTCCGGCTGAGCGCCCACCACACTGCTGGGTGTGTGTCCTGTAAATCACGAATGACCGACTTTCTGAACGGCCCATTAGTGTCGGGCCAGGGAACAGACGGTGGCTCAGCAGGAGACAGTGCGCAGCCAGCACGTCCTGGGTACTGCAGTCCACAGACGCTTGGACATTTTGGGTTCACAACTTGAGAAGGGTGCCGTTTGGTGGCACAGTTTTCAGAATTGCTTCATGGATGTTTTTCAATGATCATTACCCACAAACTAAAGTGCCCCAGGCTAGAAGGCTGAGGTCCCGGGCACCACCTCCCACTTCTATTCTGATGCCTTCCTTCGCTGGGGCCTTACAGTGAGTCCTACTGGGGACACAGTATTAGCAGGGCACCTTCCCCGGGACGGCAACCACTGCCAGGAATCCTCCTAGGTCCCCGGGAAAGAGGGGCACTGGGCACATTCTTACGTGTCATTTGCTTTATTCCAGGGACCAGACTGAAGTTTGTGCTGCTCAGATTCTTTTGTCGCCCATTTGCCCAGAGAACTATCATCTCGACTGCTAATTCCAGGAAGTGCGTGTGATGTCTGAGCTCCCCATGTTGTAAACAGCACTGTGAAAACGGTTTTGAAGACAGTATATCCTTGTCCCCAATTTTCTCAACCTCAGCCGCAAGGTGTACCTTTTTGTTTTGCGGCCATGTGCATGAAGGTGGCGTCATTTTCTACTGACAGGGCAGTTGACACAAATCGTGTCACAGAATTGCTCAGTGACCCCGCTCAGAGTTAAGAGTGCTTTTAAACAACGACATAAAGCCGCCAGCCTTTATTTTACTGATAGTGTTACAGAAGCATACGTCATTTTCTGTAAATTCAGCAGCTTTGCCCTCATGACAACACCGAAACATCTTTTATGCCCTGAACTCCGTCCACAGACAACTGAGCCAGATTCTTGTCACAACCTGCCGGTACTACTGAGGACTTTGTACAGTAGATGTTTCTTCTGCCACAAGGCCTTGGAGAGATGCACCACTGTTCACATTTCGAACACGAAAACCAGCTGGGGACACACAGGTATCTTTCCAAACTTCTCTCCCTTTTTTTGAAGATGAGGGCAAGGCATCACTTGACCTCAAGAGTTTGAGGTTGCTATGAGCTATGATGCCATGGCACTCTACCAAGGGTGACAAAGTAAGACTGTTTTCAAAAAAAAAAAAGAGAGAGAGAGAGAGTTTGCCTTATCACCCAAGTTGAAGTGCCGTGAGTACTGTGGTCACAGTTCCTAGCAGCCTTAAACTCCTGGGCTCAAGCAATCCTCCCATCTCACCCTCCCTAGTAGCTGGGACTGCAGGCAGTGATGCTGATAGCGGATTTTTCTCCTCTTGGGTTCTTGGTCTCGGAATCTTAATGAATTCACTGACCACAGCAAGCAGAAGCGATAGTCATAGTTTCTAAGAAGACAGGAAAGCTTCCAGCACAATGGAAGGGGTTCCCAATGGGTTGCCATTGCGGTTCTGGGTTTGGGTTTTTATGCCTTGTCTGCCCACCTAAACCTGCTGGCAAACACTGGGTCCTTCAAACCCAGCTGGCTTACATTGACTGGTTTCTTTAAACCTTAACTGACTGACCTCTACTGATTGGCCCTTTATTTGTGTTGGCACTTTTTTTGCCCAACCCTCAGGGTAAGTCCCTCCCCTAGTGTTGCCCCAGCAACAGTCAGTGATCAATGGCTACCCTCAAAAAGTCCCTCCCCATCTTTTCCACGTGGTTTCCTAGTCCCTACCTAACTTTTTGTAGAGACGGGGGTCTCCCTATGTTACCCAGGCTGCTCTCCAGCTCCAGGGCTCAGGAGATGCTCCTGTTTTGGCCTCCCAAAGTGCTAGGATCATAGGCATGAACCTCTCTGCCCGGCCATCTCTCTTGTCTTTTATCTGTTCTGTGCGTTCCCATTCCTGGAGCTCTCTACTGGCCCAGCACCATTTCAGCACATTATTCTGGCAAAATGCATGAAAGAATTCACACGGGTCTCATCAAAGCCCTACAGTTCAGTCTGCTAAAGAAAGGTAGAGTCATCCATGAACAAAACGATGACCAACTGCAGAAAAAATCACAATCCTCACTTTCTGGCTTCAAATGACAAGGCAGTCTATTTTTAGTGGCAAACACAAACAATGCACAGAATTGAGGTTGCTTCAGAAACGATTTTCTTAACCTATTTTTATTTACTTTTAGCTCAGAGTATCCACAAGATTTTGAGAGTCAAAATAGACAGAAAGTTGAAGGAAACCCGGTTTATCTATCTTTGGGTATGTATGTGTGTATTTATTTATTTTTTTTGAGACACAGTATCACTTTGCAACTCTCCATAGAATGCTGAGGTGTCATAGCTCACAGCGACCTCAAATTCCTTGGGCTCAAGTGATCCTCTTGCCTCAGCCTTCTAACTAACTAGGACTAACAGTGCCTACCACACACCTAGCTTTTTTTTTTTTTTTTTTTAAGAGAAGGGGTCTTGCTCTTGCTCAGGCTGGTCTCAAATTCCTGTGAGCCAATGCTCCTGGCCTCTTCGGGCTTCCAGAATGGGATTCAGGATATTTTGCTGATTACAAAAACAGAATCTCTCTTCCCATTTCTCTAGAAACCTTAAATGTAACTATTTATCTAACTGTTAGGCAGGTAGGACTAGGTCTACTGGGGAAGGAGGACCAGGGCAAAGCCCTCAGGCTGCCATCTTGGTGCCACCCACCTTAATGTTGTTCCAAGTGACTGCTCATGCCTGTGGAGGAGGAAACATCCTACCAATCTACCAATCAGAACTTAAGAGTGCCAACTGCAGAAGGATGTAGAGGACTCTCTAGCCTAATAACAGGTACAATAGAGTCTCGAAGGTTACCTAGAATAGCCTTAAAGTAATTCTCATGCCATTAGCTTAAATTTACATTATGGTCCATACCCCACAATGGGTTCAGAGAGGCTCATGGGAGACCCACATGTGGTACAGCAAGACTCTGGTTCCAAGGTGACTGCTGAACCATGAGGTAGGCCTGACCCAGGTGCTATAAAAGAGAACCGTGGGCTATCACCCTGGCCTCTTTGCCTACTTGCCCTGGTAATGGAGGCCCATTCGCTGCCCATGGTGAGTGTATCTTGCTCTGTAAGCCTATATCTTGCCTTTACTCTATAAATCTACCTTTTTCTTCCTCAATAAACTTTGTTCCATGCTTGTCTTACTTTGGGGTATCTGGTCATTTTTCGACCAAGAGCATGCCAAGAACTCAAGACCCAGGCAGCTGCCTGAAACGGCGACATTTCAGGACACGGGCACTGTCTTGAAACCCAGCATAACCGTGAAAATATCTCTACCTTTTATGTAACTATGTTTTAAAAGATACATCGATACTTTTAGTGTTGATTTAACAATGCCACAAATACCAAATATTACATTAGATCTTGTGTAGCCTAAAGGAATAAGTCATGTCAGATTTATTATAAAAACCACTAAAAATAGCCCCAAAACATTAATGAGAAAGCAGTTTGTCTTTATTGCTTATATATACACCAGTAAAGAGATCCTATTATTCCTTTTTTTTTTTTTTACAGACAGAGTCTCACTTTGTCGCCCTCATAGAGTGCTGTGATGTCACAGCTCACAGCAACCTCTAGCTCTTGGGCTTAGGTGATTCTCTTGCCTCAGCCTCCCAAGTAGCTAGGATCACAGGCACCTGCCACAACACCTGGCTATTTTGTTGGGGCTGGGTTTGAACCCGCCACCCTTGGTATATGGGGCTGGCACCCTACTCACTGAGCCACAGGCGCTGCCCATATTGTTCCTATTTTTATTTTAGCTCTGGTTGCCATTTACATGCACATTTTGCTTACTATTTCTTTCCTTTTACCATCTCGTTTTTCTAAATAGAAAAGCAAAAAAGAAAAAAAATTAACAGTAAAATAAAGGAAGCAAACACATTAGGCATTATAAACTTTCTAATTTAAATTCCTTCAGTTCAGACATTTAAGAACTATTTTAATATCTAAGCAATTGTTCCAATTTTAAGTAGCTGCACAGTATTATTTAATTAATAATTGGGCTCTACAAAGTACCTGTTGTATTCTTACAAAAAAACAAAAAGTATTAATATTAGTAATATTAAAAATTACCCCTTTACTACTTTTAATGAATAAGTACGTTTAAAATCTATGATAAACGTCCTTGTATTTCTCCTTTTACTGTGTCCCCTGTCCATCTGTGACATCAAAAATCTACACAAACTCTCAGTCACTGCCGTTTTATTTTGCATCACAAAGGAGAATGTATTATGTTTAAAAAATTATTATTTAAATAATTAATCTTAGGATAGAAGGAACTACCAGAATAACTAGATGGTGGTTCAACTATTTCAGAAAGTATGACTGTAGTTTCTCAGGATATGATACTTATACTTGGAATTTGTGCAATAAAAGATAAGAAGATTCCTAAATCCTACCTGTGCTAATCCTGCATGGGCAGCTAAGCCTCCACTGGCGAGCAATTACGGAGAGTTGTAGTGGGCCAGTGGGGTGTGATAATAACAGTGTGAACAGGTTTATGAGGATTTGTTGTTCCATATGAAAATCTTGTAAAGTATGCTCAAATCAAGGACAAATCTCTAGGCAAAATCAATCAAATGAAAGAAAAATACCCACTTTGGGCCCCTTAAATAACTCCTTACTTAGAATGCTAATATTACAACCACAAACAGGGCCTGAATGGCATTTAAAAACTCACTCCATTCAGGATCTTTTGTTTTGGGGAAAAAGAAGCTGAAAAACAGGAATGGGCACTCTGAATGCAGGAAGAGTTTATTTTTAAGGCCCCATGCCGGCTGTTCACAAGGGATTAAGGTTAAGCTTTGCAAATAAGCTCCCTTTCTGAAAAAAGAAAAAACTATATATGCTGAAATGTTATTTCTTTAAAAAAAATAACCGAAAGTGTTACCCAAATAATATGCACAACCCAGGAGACCCAAGGGTTCTACAGTTGTCTTTCCTCCTATCTAAAGGTATCAGTACCATCAGTGGAATATTAACTTTTCCCCTCAAGTTTTAAGGCCCTATCACTGAGCAGCTGACATAAAATATCAAGTTTGGGGAAGTGGGGAGAATTCTGATGCTGATTAATAAATAATGTGGATTACCATGAGAGATGGTATACACATGAAAAATAAATTATGGTTGAACTACCACCTGAATGACTCAGAAAAAAATAAAAAAATCCAAACTTGTGGTGGGGCTAATCAGGACATTTTTACTGATTAGATATGTGACACTCGACTGCACTCATTTTCTCCTTACTTAAGAGGCTCCCTTTCAACATCATGAAAATAATACCCAAGAGAGAATAAGAGAAAGAACTTCACCATTCCAAAGATTAATTTTATTGTGGAGAAAACCCATGAATCCCAAACATGGGACAACTGCCAACAAGTGGCACAAAGTGGGAGGAAGGAGAAACAAGGCCAGCGTGGCCCTGGCCAAATTGGCCTCAGCACGCAGGGGCCCACGCGGTGCCAAGGACAGGCGAAACGGCTAAATGCAGTCAAAGGACCTGTTTGGATGTCACTGTGACCACTCTCCTCTCTCTCTCCTTTCTAGGGTTACAGCCACTGTTTAGCCTTATTATTTGCTACCACGAGGATGGCACAAGAATTCCATTTGCCACGGTGACACCAGACTAATCATCCACAGTCTATGCTTCTTCATGTCATTGCATTGTTGAAACCCTGTCCATGGCAGCCCTGCACCTGCAGCACGAAACCCTGGCACTTGGGGCCTTCTACAACCCTCTTCCGAGGGCAATGGACAGCTAGAAGACTACTGCTGCCAAATGACAGGCGTCCTTCCCTGGATGAATTTTTGAATTTTTCTCAGCCAGAGTTTTTCTTACTGGTGAAAAGAAAGAACTCATTGGATCATAAATGTAAGATAACAGTGGAGGCTGTAAAAGTTGAACAAGGTGCAATATTTTTGTTACCAAGGCAACACATTTTCTGCTACTCATCTTCTCTGAGTCGAGTCCCCTCAATACACTTTCTAGATACCTACCCTTCACGTGTATGATTTTTGGCCGTTGTTTTTTCCCACCTCTCCCTTTCTGCCACCTGGAACAACAAAATTGCATGCTTTCCCATTCCCTCCTCGGAACTCCTAAAAGCAGTGAGAATAATTCTTATTTGTGGAGTGCTTACGAACGTTTTTCTAGGTGCTAACAGTCCTGTGACTGCTTCCAGTTTATGGGTGGGCAAATTAAGACAGAACAAGTGACATTCAAAGATGGAAGGTGCGTTTCCCAAGACCACAGAGCAAAGGAGGGCCGAGCAGGGGCTGAGCAGCGGCTGTGGTCATTTCTGTGGGCATCCTGCCTTCCTTGTCACATTCCTGGGGGAGAACATCAAGGCTGAGGTCAACAAGGGAGCGAGAGCAGACATCTGAGCTGCGCCCTCCTGGCAGTGAGGAGGGCGGAGCTGGTGGCTGATGGAAAGAGCAGCGACCTTCAGGACGGAGGCAAAGGGCTGAGGAAGGCTCCTTCAGCTGGAAACCCCTGATGTCCAAAAATATTGTGTTTCTATTGGTTTTAAAAGTTTGGACTCTGTCATTCCACAGTACCCAGAAGGTATACGTGGAACCATGTGCTATTTCATCATTTTGATCTAATTTGACATTGATATACAAAGAAGAGAACAAAAGCAAGGGAATGCTCTTTGGGAACCGAGTGGGTGTCATCACTCAACAGCCACCACTCAAGAAGCCTGGGGGCACAGCTCTGCCTAGTGTCTGGAGCCACCAGGGTTGAAGTGTGCTTTTGGGTTTCACTCATTGTCAAGGAGTTGAGAACTGGGGCTGCGAGTGGCTGCCTATTCTCACTGAAACCCGTTCTCTGGATTCTCCTGGGCACACTGCGAGGCCACACTTCGCCTCCCATGGATGGGAGTCTCAGCCTGGCCCGCAGAGCCACCCAGGAACGCTGCTCTGCAGGAGTTTCTCCCTGTGGCCAGTCTGCTGGTGAAAATAATCCCAGAAGCTTCCAAGCTGCATGGTGAAGATGGCACCCCCAAACCTGGTCTAAACCAAGCAAGCTGGAATATCTGCTAATTAAGCACAAGACACATTCCTATTGTGCTTGAACCATTACACTCTGTGTCTCTTTGTTACAGGCATCTCTCCTACCCTAACAAATTTACATGCAGGCCTGTGTTTCCTTAGGGCCCAAGATGCAAACACCCACTGCCTGATTTGTACGCACGGTCTAGTTGGGCCTAAGCGTAGCTGTCATTGAATTGTCCTGGTACCCAAAGGTAGGAGTGAGATGAACCAGTGCAAAGCTCAGAGCATGATGTAGGGCAGATGTGGGCAGCCTTTCTCTCTGCAGGGACGGAAACTATTGCAGGCTTTTTGCAGGCCATATACAGTTTCTGACACACATTCTTCTGTTTGTTTTTTTAAATAACCATTTAAAAATGTAAACAATATTCCTAGCATAAGGCCCTATAGAAGTAGACCATGAAGCAGATTTGACATATGGGGTATGGTCTGTCAACCCCTGGTTTGGACTTTTAAAAATCAAAAGAATGACAGCATTTCATAAGACATGAAGATTATATAAAATTCAAATTTGGGAACTATAAATCAAGTTTTAGTGGACAGTAGCCACATTTATTCATTTTACATATTGGTCAGAGCTAAGTAGCTATGACAGATATATGGTCCACAGAGCCTTAAATGTTTACTATCTGATGCTTTATAGAAAAAGTTTGCTAACCTCTGGTCTAGAGGTTCCAAAAGAGAGATCATACTATTTAAGTAACCAGATCCTTTATAATCCAAACAGGATACTGGGTGTGGTGCTGGTCTGGCACCATGCTGAGAGTTAGCATCTTCACCAACCCATGGAACAGGGTCCTCCCCCAAGGTCTTGGAGTTTGACGTTGTCTCCTAAAACACAATATGAGCACCAACCTTCACAGGCCCACTGCAGTGCTGTGATGCATTCTGCTTTCAAAGAAACACCCACTGCAGAGGTTTGGTTTATCTGAGCTTACTATGACAACTGACATCCTCCTAGAAGCCTGGTGTGTTACAAAACAAACACTCAAAGCACAGCTCTAGTTCAACACATGACATATGCTTTTCTTACCATTGGTTGTCACCTTTAGTAGGATACTGTGCTGGTTCTTTTGAATTTATGACACAATATAAACTCTTAAGACAATTCTGCAAGTCAAGCAGCTGGCTTTATGGATGAGAAAATTGAGGCTCAGTAAGAACAAATAATTCTCCCAAGACTGAAGAGCTGAAAGTTAGGGCTTAGACAGATCTTCAATTTAAATAGGGTGCTATTTCTGTTAACATTGGTGCAAGGCCGTCACATCCTGGTAATTCATAACTTTGAAGATGCCACCTCCCTGTTACTTATTAGCCACAATGTCAGGATTCAAGTAGTTTTTGACAGTCCAGTCTTACCTATGTTCAGATATTAGTGTTTATTGAGTATTTACTTTATGCCAGACGTGGTGCTAAGTGTTTTCTACATTTGCTCTCTCCCTTCTCCCAAGTCTCAACTTCCTCACCTCTGAAATGGGCTTGATAAAAAGCAATTTTGGAGCACTAATGATGAATTACATGAATGCTGCGCAGATAAGAAATTCTTACTAGAACCTACAATCATATAGGCTAAGCTTCATGCTATTTAAGTGTTGTCTGGTTTTTGTATAAAATTAGGTGTGATGCGTGATCCTTTCAAGACTCATTCAAGCCTAAATTCCCATAAGACACAGTGTTCAACAGTAATAAAAAAAAAGTATTGAAACAATCAAACCACTGTGGGTAGTTATTTTGGGAAATCATCCCACAAGAGGGGAATCATTTACGGAGACATAGGCATAGTATTTATTTGAAATGTAAGTTTGGGGTGTGTACTTTGATATTAATAATTGGATTATACTGTCTATTTTAAAGACCCCGTTCAATGACCCCCCCAAAACCTCACGGATTAGTTTTCCTCAATGACATTTGGGAATTAGGAGTTAGTTTGAAAGCAACTTTTTAAATGTATTAAATAAAAACAGCTAGGACAGATATTATAAAAATGCCCCGATTTATAGTAACACGTATAGACTTCACTTTCCTGCTAACATGTTTCTTTTCTCTTCCACAGTCAAAGCTATACGGTACCCAGCACCCTCTTTTTGTTCCATCACCTTTGTTATGAAACAAGACTTCCTTATAACAGCCAACTTGCCTTCTTCCCACAGCTAGGATTACATGAAAGGTGGGACATTCTCAAACCTTTTTTTGCACATGTTGCTGTAACATGCCCTAATTTTGCATTATATCAACCAGCTCCTGTATCCCCTTACTGAATGGGCCACTCATTGAGTTGCCTAAGCTACTGTGACTAAGCCACTTCTCAGGTGTCTGGTTCCCTCCGAGACAGAACAGCGATCACATTGTCAGGCATTCGCGTCTTTATGTGCATGCAGAGGAAGGCCGAGACACACGCTCCCCTCCACAACGCTCAGGAGCACCAATCTGTGCTCTAGAAAAAAAGTCTTGCTATTGAACTCCTGCAAAACTCTTTTCCTCAGTGCCTGGGGGGAACAAAAAGGACGCAAGACATTCTGCTCAGGTTGGTTATCATTCTTGTTTGGGAGAATTCTTGTTGAACCTCATTTTTATAAAGCTTGATTATCAGAGGTAAGGGCAAATTCTGCTCAACCGCCAAGTTCTCTGATGATGAGAACATTTAAGTAAGCTTTCTGGCATGCTCAAGCTATGATTCAACATCCTCAGCAGAGCATCTTCAAAAGCCACTGCACTCAAGCCCAGGCAACAGAGCAAGACTGTACCTCAACAACACAATGAAACAAAACACCCCACCCGGCCAGGAAAAACACCTCTGGGCAACGAGACCACAGGCTGACCGACCACAAGTGTGCTGCACAATACACGTTTAGGAAGAAACCAAGCTGCATGAGGACTTCTAACCCTAAACCTTACACTGCTGTCCCTCTGTGTGACGTCTCTGATCAGTCCCTCAGGACTCAGGGCTCACCTTCCAGCTGCCTTCTTTTCTGGTCCACATGGGCGTCTCTTAAGCATCTCAAACTTGTCTAATACCAAACTTCCTATTTTCCCTCCAAATTATCTTCTTCCCCATCTCAACAAATATATGACTATTCTCTCAGTTGCTCAGCACAGAAATGTGGAAATCATCTTTTACTTCTCTCTCTTACTTACGGCCTAAAGCCTCAATACCTCCAGACCTTTTCTAAATCCTCTTCTCTAGGAAGAGAAGTCGCTGCTAAAACCTCCTATCTGAGGCCCTGCTTGTCTTCCCTGGCCATTAACTCTGTCTATATAGCTAAAGTCATTTAACAGTGTAAATCAGATCGTCTCACTTCCTCTCTCCAAGTCCTCCAGTGACTTGCTATGGCCTGTGGAATGGGATGAATTATCTCGACCATGGCTGGGAAGCCCCCACCCCCTTCATCTCTGTTGACTTTCCATCTCCATCATTAAGCTTGGGCACACTGGCCTGTTTGTCCCTCAAACATCAAATCCTTTCCTGATTCTGCATGTACCATCTTCTCTATTTACAGCAGAGGAAGAATATCTTCGTCTCCAGGTCACCACACAATGACTTCAGGCCCAGAGTCATGTTCAGAAAGAACTTTCTCCAAAAACTGGGTTTTAGGAGTTCTCCCCAGCCCCATCAACTTATCGTTTAAATAACTGAAATAATTCATATTTTAAAGAACATATATATTTTTGGCTTTTGGAAATAGAAGAAAATTTTTTATCACATGCTCTAAAATGGGAGAACTAAGCAAACATTTGATGATGCTCAAAATACTAATCATATGACAAAATTAAACTTATGGTATGGTATTTCTAACACATTGTTCAGAAAATGTTCTGTTTAGAGATTGAGAACCTGAAGGAAAATTTATAAGCAGCTGGGGGTTTCTGTCGTAGGTGTGAATTCCATACATAAACCAATAATTTTATGGCCAAAGATGGGAGGTCAGGAGGTCATGGGGTGTTTGCCTCCTTCCTCTAAGACAGCCCCTCTCAGTGGTGGGTAGGACGATTCATGACAACTCTCTTTTGCATCAGTATGGCCCTTAGGGAGAGCTTTTAAAGACTTGAGACATTCTGGATGGTTTTCAAATGCTGCTGTCTGAAGTGCCAACTGTTTTCAACACTCTGCACAACTTTCAGGCATCACTCTTTTCCCCTAGGAGTTAGTTGTAGGGATAGTTCCATGGCTCCCATTAAGAAGATCTTCAAGGTTCTGCCTACTAATTATATATGTTAATCTTAAATTAGTTTTTAAATAGCAGTTTTTGTAGAAACATGGAATGATAGTATTGATCGAAGAAATAATACCAAAAGCCCCACTGTTGTTATGTATTGAATCCTTACTATGTGCTACTTATGTAGTAGAGACTTTTTTCACTGTGATTTCCATGGCCTTGTTTTTTATAACCTGCACTTTGTTAACTGTCTTCTTCTCACAGACAATTTGCTTAAGATGGAATATGGTGTGTTCTATGGATACCTTATCTCTGAACAGAAATTAAAATGGTCGAATATATTTGTTTCTTCAAATGTGCGATTTTTTAGCCTGTTTTTTTATTAGGTGTATCTTTAACATAATGAGAGGCAAGCTGGACCGTAAAGCTAGATTCCCCCCCATCTTTAGACTGCACGTTTATGGCAGGCACTCGGTATATATTTACTTAAGTCAATATTTATTGAAAGAATACCTGGTCCAATTTGTAATGACAGCTTACGTATCTCGGTTATAAATAAATTCTAGGCATATTTACAGCAAAGAAATGAAAAACCGATGATTCTCGGTACTCACCCTCCCATATCTGTTGGCGTAGGACCCAGTAAGCAAGGAATGGAAAACAATGATTGTCTCATCCAAGTCCCAGATGAACACTCTCTACAAAGGAAGAACCAAATTAACGAGTCTTTGCCTTGGGTGAGAAAACTGTTATTCAGTTTTCAACATGCGAAAGTCATCTTGTAATGAGAGACAAATGAAAAATCTGAATTTACTATTTGTAAGAAAAAAACGCAACTGTTCCTAAAAGCATCTTTTAGCTTTTCTCCAGATATAGCTTCAGATGAGGCAAAGATAATTATATTTACAGCATTAATATAAATATAGAAAAGAGATAATAATAATAATATATATGTCTCCTTTCCACGTTGTGAAAGAACCTCAATCTCAGTTCTGAAAAGATGAAAAATGAGCTATACCTAATCTGTTTCTAACTTCTGAGACAGAAGCAAGTGATTAAAAATCCTTTTATCTTTTCTGTATCCTTGATCTCTGTTCATTAAGAAGTGTTAAAATAATTAATCTTATGTTTTACCCTTACCAAGTCAAGTATTAAAAACACAACTAAAACTGCACGGAATCTATTTGCCGTGTGTTACCTGTTTAGGTTGTTCTCAAAGCATTGGGATATACATTATTCTTGCCAGGTTATTTAAGTCTTCAGGTTATAGATATTTAACAACTTAAGCAGACATATCACTCATTCTCTCTGACATACTCCTGGGGTATTTAGAATTAGACTTGAAGGAATTAATTTCAAAAAGGTCTTTTGGGCACCACAAAAAGCCTCCCAAGCCTGTTTTTCTTCCCATTCCCTCTCACACCAGTACATACTCATATGCATAGATTCTGCTGGAAAAATTTCATCTTTTCAGCCAAAATAATCATGTTTTCCACCATCAGATTTCACTTTGGCAAAAAGCAGACACTTAATTGCAGTGGATTCAAGACTATGAAATCTACTACCTTTTAAGTTCTTACTTAATCCCTCCTGCTTTTGAACTCCACCAAAACATGTCTCATAAGGTGATTACCATTTCAGTTTAGAACATTCTAGGTTTTCCTTTCTCAATACACACAAGCATGTCTTTAATTTCAAAGTGGATTTTATTAAGCATTTTTAGAATGACACTTACTTAATTGAAATAGCAATGATACTAAGGAGCACAACAGAATTTTGTTCAAGCAAAATTGTGCAATTTACTTAATTTCTTTCAAGAGAAACAGACGGCTTTACCGTATAGTTGTTATGGACGAAAAAACCAGGAATACGTAATTGTTTAACTTAATAGGGAAGACAGAAGAAATGGCTTTGTTTATTGTTAATATAAAAACGAAAGCAAAAATAAAAGCATCAAGATACCTCAATCATTGCTATTTACATAGCAGGCACACAAAGCCCCCAGTTAGTTATAGAGACATCTGCTTGGGTGTTGGCAATGACATACCTCGAGATCAGAATCCGGGGGAGGGGAAGGATTATTGTTTCTTCGGCCCCGTCCACGTGATTTCCCATCTGAACCTCGACGTAATCGATCAGAATCTGTATCTTTAATGGGTGTTGATGGGCTGTGGATTGTACTGTACTCTGCAGGAATATAGGAAGGACTTTCATTTTTTGGTCCCTTCACTGTGGTGCTAAGATTAACCTTGTATTAATATATAGGATAAGTTTGGAGAGTAAATCAAACTTTATTCTGCTTAAATCGTATGTTATCTTTTGCTTGCATTGGTAAATAATTTATGAGATATCTGATTCCAAGATTTGTTTTGAAAGAAAGTGTGATCAGGAAGAATTAAAATTTAATTACAGGTGAGAAACAACGCATTGCACTAAGTTTCCTGGAGTTTCCTCCACGGCAGACCTCAGCCCACCTCGTGGGGTCTCTCATCGGCTCCGCTAATAGAACCTGTTCATGCTGAGAGGTTCACACATGTGCCTCAGCAGCGGTCCTCCCAGCTTCTGATTCATGCAAAGAGTTCAAAAGAAAAACCAGCTCTGGAGCAGAGAACACTGAGTCATCAGGCAAATTTTTCTCTGAAAATTTTAAATTCCCATTTGCTCTCTCATTTTATGAGAACAAAGAGAGACAAGATAAAGAGAGGAGATACACGGACAGTGCCCACACCCCGCACTGTAGCCATCCTAGGCTCTTCCTGTGTTTTAGTCTCTTTGAATCAAACATCCACCCGAAACCAAGCAGCACATTACAATTACTCATCTGGGCAACTTACAGAAGCCACTGAGATAATTATACAGAAACCACAGAATAAGGAACAACCCTCAAATGGCTCAAAAGAAGAGCTGGGCAGCAGTTGTGTGGCTAGGGGAGATTCATATTCTGGGTCCAGAAGGAAAAGAAAAACCATTCACTCTCACCTGTTAGATAAGGTTTTTCCTTGATCTATCTAGTACATAACAACAGATCATCTCTGCTTCCCCCATATTCTAGAGGTCTAGTGTGTTGGCTTTCCCCCAAACTCTTTGCCAGATTTCTCTATGGGATATAGGTTGGAGTCTTTCAATCTAAGATAAGGGACGATTATTCTCACTGGCATTGCTGACATATTCACTTACCGGAAAACTATGGACAAGTCTACCAACTATGAAGGTCAGGTAGCCTTTATTATTGTATCATCAGCCTCGCCTCTACCACAAGGCTGTCCACATCTCAAACTGTGTGGTATCAGTATCACCTCTAAGCTAAAGTGCTTCTCCAAAGCCTTCCGTCAGAGTAGATGGGAAAAAGACTCTGACAGTAAATTCTAGATCACATGAAACAACTCTACACCCTATTTAATCTTAAAATCTAAACACTTACTTACACATGACTTTTACATGATCATAATAATCAACAGGGCAAATTTCCTGATATAAACTGGTCATGTGATTTTCATACCCAGAAGCCACTGTGATGACCTAAAAAGCCTCTTAGCTAATTGCAGCCAGAAATCCTCAAAACCTCCTCTCAATGAATCAGTTCATTTAGTTATTTCAGATGAGTTTTAAGTCAACTCATCTCACCATACTCTTAAAATACAATGCTGGCTGGTCAAAGTGTAATTATTCTTTAAATCTACATTAATATTCTTTGTATTACAGAGGCAGATGACTATGGTTTATTCTCCTTAAGATGTTCCAAACTAAGCATCTCTCTTCCATGTTATAAAGAGAATAAGGAACCCTTCTTAGGAATCTCTCTTCCATATTATAAAGAGATTAAGGAATGAGTCTTTTTTAAGTCATCAAATGGACTCAAAGCTGTTGTCTGAAGTAGAGAAGTCTTGGCCTTCCTTTCTAAAAATATTCTACAATGTTTATCTCCACACAGAATCTGGACAGTCACCTCCTGGGACAGAACACACACCAATCTCTTTAATGTTTCAAAACTGAGCGGGCATCTTGCCAAGGGACAGTTGTCATCTAATTCTACCTGCACTTCAAATACTTCACCACGAAGTCTATCTTGACCCAGGAGCTCTGCGGCTTTTGGAAGTTCACATTTTAGGAGAAGCTAAAAGAGATCTGATCATGTCTTTTATCACATTCCATCTTTTCGCCTTCCAAATAGTTGGGTTAATTTTGTTCTCAAGGTAGTTTATCTCACCTCGGTTTTCTTAGCCTACATTTCCCCATACTGATTGCCCATTCCTTTATTTCTGGGTGTTTGCTTTATCTCTGCTTTAAAAATTCAATTAGTCTTTTAAAATATATTCCACCTCTGTTTTTTCACTTTGTTTTGCTTGGGAACCAGACAAATGGTAATTAAATGAGTTACTCACTTCTATAAGTCTCTCCCAAAAGAAAATAAATTCACTGAGAAAAGTATACAGGAAAAGAAAGTGAAATTATATTTTCTAAAGTTTTTCCAGGTAGAACTTAATACCTTTAAATATCAAAATACACTCCCACCCCTACTTTATAGGCCTCCACTTATTAGAAAGGAAAAAGGAATTAAAAATGATGCAGGCTAATGTTTTTTCTTTAACAAAAAGTTCTTCCATTTTGTTCTGTGAGGTGGCATGAAATGCGTGCACTCTTACCGGGGTTTCTTGACTCTAACCTCTCCTTTCTTATACTAGTGAAACACAGCTCAAATAATTTAATCTTCTAATCCAATGACAGCTCTTGTTTCAGTAAAATCCTCTCCAAATTGTTCAACTTTACCCCTCCTGAGATATCAGATGTGAACATACTATGAAGACCATTCGTTTTGTTTAACAAACTTAGACTCAATGTCATGTCCACACTACTGAAGACCCTGTACTAGGAATGGGAACTATAATGATGTACCAAACAGATGTGGTTCTTGCCTTCTTGGAGCTTAAAATTCAGAGGAAGGACCTGACTCACAGACAAAAAGAAAAAAAGAGAGCGAGAGAGATTATAAGCCAAAGTGGAAAAGTTCATGACATGGGAAAGGTAGAACTCAAATTCTTGGGTCATAGAATCTTCCTGAAGACAAGGACACACAAGCCAGTGAAGAGGGGAAACAAATGTACTTTATGCAGGGGCATAGAGTGTGTGGAAGCAGAGAGAGGAAGTATGTCAAAAAATTCAACCTCACCTGAATCGAGCACAGAAGAGGCTGAAGAGGGAGGTGAAGAATTCAACAAGGGATTGGTGGTTCCAGAGCCAGGCTGTAGGTACTGGAGGTGAGTCAAGACTGAGGAAAGGTGTCAGATGGATAACTTGGGAACCCTGGTGAGGGACAGTGGTGGCTTGGACATAGGTAGTGGAGACAGAGATTTGGAATGTCATTAGAAGGTGAAATCAATCACTAATAGGATAAGGAAGTAAGGAGAAGTCAAGGATGACTCCCATCTTAGTAGTCTAGTACCTGTACGTGGCCTATCATTCAAGGTCTGGGACTTAGGGAGAAGAACAGGTGAGAATTCATATTCAGCTTTGGACATACTGAATTTGAAGACACTGCAGGCATCCAAGTAAAGACTGCTAGACCACTCTGAAGCTCAAGAAAGGAGTATGAGGCTCAAAGTGGTGGCTCCCATCTGTAATTCTAGTACTCCGGGGAGGCTGACGTGGGTGGAGTGCTTGAGCTCACAAGTTCGAGATCAGACCGAGCAAGAGTAAGACCCTATTACTACTAAAAATAGAAAAACTAGCCAGGCATTGCGGTGCACGCCTGTAGTCTTAGCTACTCTGGAGGCTGAGACAAGAGGACCTCTTAAGCCCAAGGTTTGAGGTTATTGTGAGTTATGATGTCACAGCACTCTACGAAGAATGACTGAGTGAGATTCTGTCTCAAAAACAAAACAAAACAAAACAAACAAACAAACAAAAAAACAAGGAACATGCACTGGTTTAGGTTTGGAAGCTGACATCATGTATAATTAAAGGAATGCGTGTAATTTAAGAAACACAGTGTGTGGAGAAGGGATGGGCAGAGAAAAATGGGTGGGGTGTGAAGATGACGACTAAGGCCAGCCTACTGCAGAGGAAAGAGCACATCAGGAAGGAATGATCAATACCTTTAGACCAGCCAAGACAGAGAGGTAAAATGAACACTGAACCCAAGAGTACTTTAGAGTCAAAGAGATACTTGGCATACATGGCCATTGTATGGATTCAAGAAGATAGAAGAGTAAGTGGGGTAGGGGTAAAACTTAAAATGTTCCCAACGAACCTATAGTGGCCAAATCCAATAATTTTCTCTTAGTCTTCAGTCTTATCTGCCCTCTTGGTGGCTGTCTGACCACTCGCCCCCACTTCTCTTTCTTACACTATCCCTTCTCAGTCTCTTTGGTGAGCTCTTCTTGTGCCCAAAGCTTCAATGTTGGTGTCGTCTACATCAGCAATACTCAAGTGCTGATATGAAGTTTGCATCAGGATGTTAAGCAATACAACACTTCCGTCATCGAAAAGTCTTGTTAACATTAGGAAAAAAAGTTAGCTAAGGAAGGCAGTGTGCTTAATAACACAGCTGATTACAGTCTGAAGCAAATCCCTTCCCTTATCCCGGACTTGTAATAAACAGTGGATGGACACATAGCCAGTTGGTGGATTATATTTTAAGTAGCAGTGCAATAGAGTTTTTTACCACTCTAGGCTCCTGATGGCCAGCAGTATTTTCAAGAAGGATTTCAATTATAACCCATAGGCTGATGATTTTAAAGCTTTATCTCCTAATCTCTTGAGCTGAGTCTCCCACTGTTTGCTAGACTTTGCTACCTGAATGTTTTATGGATATCACAAGTAAACGTGTCCCAAAATGAAACCTTCCTCTCTATTAATGAACAAGTTTGAATGGTAACAGTATATATCCATCGAGTTTTCCAATCCAGAAACTCCTTACTGGCTCTATCAAATTGAGACTAAGTTCTATGGTTTTTATTCCTCAATACTTTTTGTCGAATTCAGGCTCCCATCGTCTCTTGTTTTATTCTTATAAGAGGCTATTTCTGGGATGGCTATCCTCAGTCTTTTAAGTATCTTCTCCACCACCATAATGAAGAGTTTTAAAACCCTTTGATGCTCCAGACTCCTAGTGTGGAACAAAGAGGACAGTCTAGATTTAAGGTCACTGAGCTACAGAGTTAACTGCCATGGTTGGAATTATTACTGTACTGCCAGTAGTAGTGCTACTGATTTGTAGTAGTGCTTTGCTATTTTCTTTATTCCGTGCCTAACTCAGTTTTACCATCTATAGAATGGGAATACATGGGATAAAATAAAATCAGCATGCATGTAAAGGGGGTGGAACTGTGGATGGCACCACCATTCTGTGATGTCAACTACCTTGGAAAAAGAGCGGCCCACCGGCTTACTCTTCAACAACCTTCTCTCTACTCTCTCCTCGTAGTCTACTTCAAATAAACAAATGTAATCATCTCAGTTCTCTAAAAGCATTTCATGACTTCACACATGCTGTTTTTTTCTTTTTTGCTTTTCTCAACTCTCACTGTCTCCCCTGCTTTCTGTGAAATTCCTATTTACCTCTAAAGAGAAAGTGTCAATATCTTTGTAAATTCTCTAAATTGTGGTCCCTCTTTTGTATAGTAATTATGTACCCTTGTTTCTATTACAGGGTTATGCAATTTTTTCAATTGTTTATATCTGCAGTGGATAATATATAATTTGACAGAACTATTCTGAGCAAATATCTACCCCTCCTCCGGGAGATCAGAACCTAGTGGGGTTCATGTTTATATTCTGAGAGCACGGTGAGCATCCGGAGCCCAAGGCAGACATTAAAGAGTCAACGACAATGGAAAGAATGAGTATTTCTCCAGTTTAGCTCTTACTCTATTAGAGCTATGAAGTGTATTCAATTATTTGTACTAGCTAGTCAAAATATTTATAAATCAGAAATAGCTGTAATTACCTTAAAAGCCCATTTAAAAGTTAATGTTTCCATGTTTGATCATAAATATTAAAATCCACGTGAGATCATTAAAATTCTACATTCGTAAACATTCAGAAGATTTCCATAGATTCTTTAATATTACAAAGAAAAATAACTGGGACTCAACAGATTCCCCCTAGTTCCTCTCAGTTCTTCTTCCCGGGAGCTGGTAACTCCTACTCCAGCCTTGGGCGAGTGACTTCTGCTCTTTCAATTCTCAGCCTGTTTTTGAAATTGAGAACACCATCTAGATTACTTAGGCTTAGAATTTTTTCAGTATTTATGGATGTACAACACTTACCAGATCCTCTTGGTGATCAGTTCTTGGTATTTCCCTCTTAAATAGGCCAGTCACCTTCAGAGAGGTGGAGGCGAGGGAAGAGAGGTGAAGGGAACTAACCTCTATAAAACACCTTAGGCAGCTCCGATCCTCAAAACCATCAGGGGTTTACTGCCTGCTGTCTCCAAATCCCTCATCCAGTTTTATTTCTCATGCCTTCCTCCACATCTGATCTCTTGGCTCCCACAAGCACATACTGCCCTACATTACTTTAAATTCTGCCCGTTTTACCATACACTTATCCATACTGGTTGTCATCATTTGAAGGTTAGTCATAGCTATTCATCAAGGGTAGAAGAGTAGCTCAGGATTTTAATTTGCATCTATTTGAGTTGCCTACATATATTTGCCTAAAAATTGTATATCCTTCTGTGAACTTACCGAATTCTTGGCTGATTTTTAACACTCTTTTATTGATTTCCATAAAATCATTTTAATCCTTTTTCGTATCTGCAGCTACTTTCCCTCAGCCTCATATTTCTTTAAATTATGCTTCCCTTCACAGCGGCTTTTTATTTTTATGGAGTCTCGCTGCCCGGCATGAAGGCCTGGTTGGCTCCTTGAAGATTTAGGGATAAGCATTCACATTTGTTCTAAGGGTAAGCAGGGGATTTCTAATCTAACTTTACACCCCCGGGACCATCTACGCCAGTAGTGGTTGTAAAGGAAGTAGAAGCAGGTTCCCGCAGGCAGCCCTCTCAGTGCTTCGGGAGGATGGGGGCCCTCCTTGCTCAATCTAAGTCCAAGTGAGGTGAAAGGCTATTCTCCCTAAACAGAATTAAGTAATTGAACTCCTAGCCAAGAGGAAGTTCTCACCACATGTGCAATGACATTGGATTAAGGCCAGGAGAGCTATGATCTGAATCTGTCTGCTAAGACACTCTAGCTTAAAATAAAGTGAAATCTGTTTTGTGAAATCTTTAGAGAGATTATTTGAATTTAGTGACCATAACACATGCTAATCAAGAATTACATTCTATTTGTGGCTATGAGGAACTCAGAAAGAACAAAGTGTGTTTGAGACTCAAGCCTTAACACGTAACATACAAGTTAGCGTAGAGCCTGCGCCAGATGGCCATTGACACAGAGGCACCCTGGTCTCTGAAACTCTCAAAAATCAACATAGGTATAAGCAAAAGGCATCTTAACAGATGATATAGCAAGGCAAAAATGAGGAAGATTGAAAGAAGGAACGTGAAGAGGGTGAACTCTGATGTAAGGAGGAAAGGACATGATCCCTGAGGGAGTTGGACACAGCCAACTGAGGCTACCGGCCACAGCAATCAGACACAGCCATTGGGGAGATTCTGCTAATAGTTAAATTATTAATAGTTTTCCTATGGTGGGAAAAATTTCTTGTGAGACTGAGTTTTCTGACTTTAAGGTAAATAAGGATTGCAAGTTACTCCAGGGATGGACAATGTGAAAACCAAATATCAAAATTATCCAGAATTTCTTTCAACCAGCTGCACTGTCAGAGGCGAAGGCAGTGAAACTAACTGATGGGGCAGAAACCAACTTGCACAGGCTATTTAAGTTTAGTTTTCCATCTCCTTATTTTCCTTTTTTTGTTCCTAAATTCTAGAAAAGGGGTCAGTACATTTTTCCTGTGACGAAACAGTGAATATTTACAGACACAAATCTCTGTTGCATCTATTCCATTCTGTTGTCACGGTGGCTCATAGAAATACAACATAGGTTACAGATTTCCTTTTGGTTGACCCAGGCACGAGACACGTGCATCTTGAGAGATGTTTTGTTTTCATCGCGAATGTAATGGCCAGGTGCAGGCACCAACTCTAGTGAACTGGTGTGAGATATGCACTGCCTGGGTCTGGGGCACTGGGGACACAGGTTTACTGCGCCACCTGAATCTGGAGGACACAAAACTATTACATGAGCTGGCAAGCACACCAGCGATACCAGGTAATGAGCTGTTTCTGAGAAAAGAAACACTCCAAAAGCTTACCACTGCCACACCATGCTGTTCACTACACTGGGGAACTAGGAAGTCCAGGTGACAAGAGAAATGGACAAAGGGCACGTCGGCCTTTCACACTGGACCCTGTGATTTCCCCTGACTCAAAGGGACCTCTCAGAGCCGAGTCTGACAAGTATTTCTAAGAGGCCCACCTCTCATCCCTAGACAACACTGTGTAAGATGGGTTCTCCTCACCTGTGAGGCAGCTAGGGGAGGGCCACCTAGATTCAGCCTCTATTGTCAGAGATCCTCAAACTGAAACCCCAATTCCTCTTCTCAAAGCTCTAAAGAGATTCCAGTGGTGGCCTAAACTTCATGCTTGAATTCTCACGTGATTGAACGCAGTACCATTGAAACCGAATGCTCAGGACAGAACATGCACATATGGGCACACATTCATTCGGCTAACTTGTTTTTTGTTGTGATTTAAAAGGGGAACAGCGCCTGCCTGGAAAAACATACCATGCTCATGGCTGGGCTTTTTTTCTTATTGTTACCATTATCACTTGTTAATAGAGCGGGCTTGCTTCAGCGTGAACAAAGAGTTCATTAGAGACATCAAAAAATAAATGACTTACAAGACACCAGGATAAAAATATTAGGCTCTGTGTAACTGACAAGTGAAATGAGATCTGGAAAGATGCGATAGCCCTTCAGCTACACAACGAGCAGATGAAACACGCTTCAAAAGGTGATCTGAAGCACTGTCAGGACTCAGCCTTGCGCGCCCATCGCTACTTTTCCCTATCTTGGCTTCAATGTTGAGCGAACTCTACAGAAGAAATGTCTGTAAGTTGGGAGAACTAGTGAGCACTCCGAGGAGACTCTCTTTCCAAATCATTTAATTCAAAAATAAGAGAAACAGCTATGAAAGCCTGAATGAAAATGAAACATGATTAATTAAGCATGTAAATTAACCAAAGAGATGCACAGCGATATTAGTCCTGTAATAACCATCATTGCTAATTTGTGAGACTTCAGGGTTTACATCACAGAATTACAAATGAGACGAGAAATACCTCCTTTGAAGTGACTGTGGTGTTTTAAAGACAAGTAAATTCCAAATGTACTGGAATGTAATTGAGATTTTTTTATCTAATATCTTGCATATTCAGAAGGCCTAAAAAGGCATTTTAAGAGAGTGATTAAATACACGGGAAAAATGAGCATTTTCTTTGGAAAGAATAACGTTTACACGTTTCAAAGATATTTCCAGATAGTCTCACAGTTAGAACGCTGTTCAGATAACAAGCTTGTTTGTGTATATAAGCTATTTAAATGTACTGAAATTAGAGACAGAACTGGATCTCCACAAAATAGCCATTTTCCTACAGAGGCTGGAATATTTCTAAGGACAGGGTCTTATTTGGGGTGTGTTTGATTCCTTCTAACAAAATTCTACCTGTAGAATTAGCCTGGAATGCCCAGCTTCTGACCCGCTGAGACCTACAGTAATGGCCTCTATCTCTACATTTAATCGCATATTTGCTTCTATGGCTTCTTGCCTAAATAGTATGTAGAACAAGGAATTGTCCACAATAGGCTGAAAGAAGCCATGTTCAGGCCAGACGAGGAGAAGAGATATTAGGTTGGTAAGATGCACTTTGTCTACAAACTACTAGAAACTGATCAGTACTTTGCATTCAGCTGTGGATGAATTAACTACGTTAGGAAATGCCTTTCCAATCAGGAATGTGGGGAGGGCAAAGCCACACAGTTACAAGTGGCTTCATATTTTCCCTGTCATTGGGAAAGTGACAACATGCCTGAAAGATCCAGAAACAGACAACCCTGGTAATTTTAGAAATCTCTGTACAGGAAGAATGAAAAGTTACCAAAAAAGCTAAACGTAGGGCCAGGCACAGTGGCTCACGCCTGTAATCCCAGCACTCTGGGAGGCCAAGGCAGGAGGATCCCTGGAGCTCAGGAGTTCAGGACCAGCCTGAGCAAAAGCAGGCCCTGCTCCCGGCCCCAACTCCCCCTCCCCACCGTCTCCACTAAAAATAGAAAACCAAGCCATTGTGGTGGAGGGCGCCTGTAGTCTCAGCTACTCGGGAGGCTGATGCAGGAGGATCACTGGAGACTGAGTTCAAGGTTGCTGTGACACCAGGGCACTCTACCAAGGGGGACAAAGTGAGACTCTGTCTCAATAAATAAATAAACACAGCTGAACATAGAACATGCCTCAGAATATTTGCCTTGGTGGTTCAGAGCACCGAATTAGAGTCGTGTCCAAGAAATGGCACAAAACTCCTAACTCCAGCCCTCAAGAACAACCCCGACATAGAATACCAAAGAAGTGCAATCCCTGCTGCTGCGGTGTGTGTCCGCTCCCACCGGGGCTCCACTTGGCTCCTGTGCACTCTCGGGCTCCCACCCCTTTCTCAGTCTGTGCCCCCTGCCAGACACACAGACAGTTGGCTCCCTTCCAGAGTCCCTGAGGCTCTCTCATTCCCCCGGGAGGATGGGAAGAGGTGTGGGGAAAGAAATAATAAATGGAAGGTGAGAAGGACAAAGATACGGCAAAATGCATCAGTGTTATGGGACGAAGAGGGTCCAGCCGCCTGTCACTGTCCCGTCAATATACAGATACGGGGATAGATCCAAACAAGCTTTATTTTAAGAAGGCCAGTGATTCTGGAGAACAGCAGAGAAGCCTCTCAAGTCTCTTCTGCCCCAGTTACAGCTCTAATAACTTTTATAACCAACTACAAGGAAACCAATCTAGAAAATGTTAACTTTATCTGACAGGAAGTCACATCAAAGTGGTCTCCATTCTAACAATGCAAAAGGTTTACACAACAGAAAGGGGATTTTCATTTTAATAAAATATCTAAGAGAATCATCAGAGAAAACATCCTATCATCAAAGTAACCTTTACCCTAGCAATATCACAACACCTATTGTCTTTGTGTGACTCTGACCTCAGAGTCTCCTGAGACAGACGTCCTCACAATCCTGGTGAAGCCTTAACTAGATAATCACAGGGGGAGTGGGGGGCTGCGAGCTGAGCAGACTAGGTCAGCTGTCCTGCTGCAGCTCAGCTTCCCAGACCCCACCTTGCAGGCCACTCTTCTGGCTTCAGTAGAGTGGCCACATCTAAATTTAATATCATTTATATCGAAACGCTCACCCACAAACACAACTGCACATTTTTCATTTGACTTAATGCTGCATGATTAGGAAACCATTGTAGTCTCCCAAAGCCTGTGGGTGAGGTTGATTTCAACCACCATGGGCTCATTTAATCCAAAAAATCTCTTAATTTTATTTCTGAAACTGATAACATATATTATTGTCTTTTCTATAACGTTGATAGTTAGATGAAGCCAAGTTCTGTGGATATTCAATGTTCTTAAATCTCCTGCCTGTAACAAATAGGTTTCTGTAATACTGTATTTTCCGGAATGTTCCAGCTTTGATGAGTGGACTGCCTTTACTACAAAAGTATCTTCTATCCTGGCAGGCTGACAGACCTTTTTTTCCTGAAATATGTTTCTTTGTTTTCTGTATGAGTCTCAGAATTCTAGCTCTATGTGGTAAGCAAAGAGAATTCTGTATGATTACACACTTGGAGAGCAGGCCCTGTACTATTACGATGCCTCCTGACGTTCACTCGCGCTCAACCGTTAACCAGCAAGGACAGTCAGGAAGGGAGAACAGGTTATTGGAAGAGAAGACGTATTATCCTCTGAATTTAGGTCTAGCTTTATATGTGTGTGTGTGTGTGTGTGTGTGTGTGTGCTTTTTAATGTGCAAATAACATTACTCTTGTGATTTCAAAAACTAACAAGTGGTAAATAATATATTAGAAGCACTTGAGAAATTAAAATGATTCAAATAGATAATTATTGTTTGAAAGTTCAATTGACTGCCCCTGGAGCATTTACTGTTGGATTAATCAGATAGCTGCAATCAGTATTTTAATGTCTGTTGTTTATCAGCACATATTTCCTGAGAATGAATGTCTTCACTTTAGAGTTCACATGTACAACGTGGCATTTACAATTCTTCTGCTCCTCTGCTGTCCTTTTATGTCCTTGTAACCGCTTGTGTGTCCAGGTGAAATTAGGCAGAGATTAGAAATGTGAAAGAGTCATCATCCGTGCAAGCTTGCCACATTTTACTAAAATTATAAATTGATATATGACGCATTGTAAAAGTATAAATTACAAATTCACATATCTTCTTCCTCATAACATATTGGATGATAAACTCCTAAGAGACAATACTCTTTTTTAGCTGACACAAAAATTATGGCCAGGCCTGGTGGCAGGTGCCTCCCTGCTCCTTGGGAGGCTAAGGCGGGAGGATCTCGTGAGCCCAGGAGTTCAAAGTTGCTCTGAGCTATGACAGTACCACTGCACTCCAGATGGGGCAGTAGAGCGAGACCCTGTCTCTAAAACAAAACAAAACTGACACTAATGCTCTGTGTGGTATGTAGTAAGAAAGCAATAGCATTTTTAAACTCACTTAAACTCATCGGAGGTTATTTATCAATGTTGTTAAGTGGTGATAGTCTTATATAGAATAAACACTGTTCAGCTAAATTGGTTTTCAATAGTGGCTAGATTACATGGACTAAAACACTAAAGGACTCTTTTCTGACATCTAAGAACTAAGACAAAATACATTTCAATACTGTAGAAAGAACATCAATCACAGCTCAATGCACAATCGCCGAGATGTGGAAACAACCCGAGTGCCCATCAACACATGGATGGGTTAACAAACCGGGGTCTCTGTACACCACGGAGCACTACTCAGCCATAAGAAAGATGGAGACTTTGCATCTTTTTGTTTACCTGGATAGATTTGGAGAACATCCTCAAGAATAGAAAAGCCAGTGTCCCATGTACTCAGTACAAATATGAAACTAGCAGGTGAACAACTACATGACCCCCACAAGAAAAAAAACACAATTAAATTAAAATAGGGGGGAGGGAGCAGAGGAAGGGGTGAAGGTGGGAGGGAAGGGCATTGGTGTGCTCCCTCCTAACAGGTGAATACAGGAGTAGGTGGCACGCCTCCTGGATTAAGGGCTCAAGTACAACTTGGACTTTTACCTAACAAATCTAAACAATGTAACCTAATCATTTGTACCCAAGTATTAATCTGAAATTTTTAAAAAAAGAAAAAAGAACATCAATATAGCATTTTAAGAAGCTTATGGAGTTGAAACTGGACAGCAGTTACATTACGAGTAGAGCTAGGCATGATATTTTCAGAAAAGGATTTTTTAGTAAGTAAATCTCTAGAAGTAGAATTTTAAATTTATATTAGAAACCTATAATTTTAAAAATCAATTAGTAATTATTTTCAATGTTTTACTAAAAGATGCTCTGCCCTTCCTTTTTTAGTAAGTGATCAAACTATTTCAACTTTTAATTGGATTCCTTTAGTTTTGCATTGATTCTACCACACAAAAATGAAGACAAAAGAGTTCAATGCCTCATTTTTCAGACAGCTACACACTAGACCATTCCACAGGAACATTTTTCTTCTCCCATAAGTCAAAGTGTTCCTTTTATCCATTTCTGTACTAATAGTACCTACAAGGCAGGCTGTGTATGAGTATTTAGGGAAGGAATGTCGTCCAAGTAAATTACCTGCCCAGAATCTGATTGTATTGAGTATAACACAGATTTTGCTAATTCATTCCTGCTGGAGAACCCACAAAAACTTGTCCCCAGAGTCCAAATTTCTTCTCAATTGCCTTCGATATGAAAGAGCAGGTAAATGGCCCCTTCTTATGTAACAGACTCTGCAGAAACAATTTTAAATAGCATTGAAAAGAGTATTTAAAAGCAAATTAGGCCGGACTCAGAGTCTCCAGTCTGTAATCCCAGCACTCTGGGAGGCAGAGGCAGGTGAATCAGTGAATCCATTGAGCTCAGGAGTTCGAGACCAGCCTAAGCAAGAGTGAGACCCTGTCTCTCCTAAAAATAAAAAAAAAACTAGCGAAGCATGGCAGTGAGTACCTGTAGTCCCAGCTACTCAGGAGGCTGAGGCAGGAGGATCGCTTGAGTCCAGGAGTCTGAGGTTGTTGTGAGCAAGGCTGAGGCTGTGGTACTCTACACAAGTTGATAGAGTGAGTCTCTATCTCAAAAAATAAATAAATAAGAGCAAATTAGGCAAACTGCAGGCTGGGTTATACATATAAGTGAAGGAAAGCACTACTTTAAAGTTGAGCTTTGTGGGCAGACTGAAAAGGTGTGATTTACTTAGCAGTCATGATGCAAGAATGGGACCATTTAAATGAAGACCAGCACAGGATGTAAGCATGAGGTCAGCCTCACACACGGTCAAGTCAACAGACAGAAGCAAAATCACAGCACTTCCCTTAGTTACCCTAGCTTGGGGTTCCAACTAAACTTTAGAGAGGTGACAAGGACACTGGGTCACTCACTTTCCCATCACACACCTATCCACCTGTGTGGGCAGGTCTGTCCAGGACCTTGAACATACTCTCCCTAACTGTAACACTCGGTCAATCAGGGGGTGTTTTTCAATTTGTCTGGACACCTACAACAGTGCCCGGCACATAGTTGGTGTTCAACATGCAAGACCCGCCTACAGGTCCTCAACATACCTAACAAACGACTTGAGTCTGTGGGGACTCTGTCTCTAATTAAGAGACTGTTATCTTAGGCATCCTTTTCACTCACTCCTGGTCCTGTAGACAGAGCCTAACTCTTTCAGCCAATTGTCAGCTACAGAATCTTCAAACCCACCTGTCACCTGTAACCCCCACTTTCAGACGTCACACCTTTTGGCACCAAACCAATGTGTGTTTCCCATGTATTGATTTGTGGCTTTACCTGTAATCCCCGTTTCCCTAAAATGTATAAAACCAAACTGTCACCCCACCACTGAGAGTCCACAAGTCACGATTTCTTGGGTGTGGCTCCAGGTCATGATTCTCAAATTTGGCTCAGAATACACCTCTGTAAATATTCTACACAGCATGGCTCCTTTTCCACTGACAAAATGAATGAACGATATAAACGGTTCGACATTTGCTTCTGACTGTCCCCAGTTCAGGTCTTAGAGTTCATTCCCTGCCCTTGGGGGGTCACTCTTAGATAGTATTATAGAAAGGTGGAGGATGATGTCAGCCGACAATGACGATGCCTATCACTGTAACATTTCCTTTCCCAGATAATATGTCGAAGTTCTGACCTGGTTTGACGTGAAGTCTTAGCTCCTCTCCCCAGCTGAAGCCCACAGTGACACAGTCCTCCCAGCTGGGGTCGGGGAAGCAGGACGTCCGAGTGACAGGAATGTTTCTGCTGCCTACTGCACTGTCATAGGAGGGCCGAGCTTTCTGGAGATGTAGAGATTTGAAGCCCACAGCTCTTGCACGGGTACTTTTGCGAGTTCTTTGAAGTTTTCCTTGCTGTCCCCATCACTGGGAACTCCTGTGCCCTGAACCCACCTCAGTTTCTGATTCTGGGATCCTCCAGCCTCTTTCTCTGGAGGAAGAATCCCTGGGGCAAGATCATTGTTAGATGGCATCAGTGTGAGTGTCTCCGAGCCCTGCTGACGCACATGGGCAGGACTGCATTTTCTTCAGGATATAGAATTCTTTTCTGCCTAAGCCACGGCAGCTGCCTCAGGTATGAGTGTGGTCCCAGTGCCCTGTGGTTCTTAACCTACAAATTCTCCAAGATTTCCATGAACACCTTCCCCAATAGCCTCAAGCCAAGGAGATGTGTTTCCTTACGGGAATCAGGACTCTTAAAGCCATCGGTACATGGAAACTGTCCTTGCAAAGCCCTTTCCTAATCTCACTCCACCATTTTTTTTTTAAATTGCATGCTTTTATTAGAAATCACAAAAAGGAACAAAATGCAACATCCAAAAAACCCCAAAATTTGCAATTGAAGCAAATTCCTATGAGTTTGCTCTGCTACCACAGACAAGTCAAGAAATCAAAGGTACCGTTAAATATTTAGGAACATTCAACATCAGAAGCTTTAAAATCTAACTGTACATTGTAGCCTCTCAAAAAGCTGCAACCTGCATTTTTTTTTTAGAAAGTATTTTCTGTACAAATAATTTTCTCAGCTGTACAAAAACCTATAGAGTTTTTATACTGAGCTAATAGTAAGCTGCACTTGAATTCACATTCTTGGCAAAACAATGGCCAGAGCATACACATGGACACAGCATCCAGGATAGCCGTTTGTTCTTCCTCTTCTTCCTCCCTCCCCATCTTCTGGTTCCTTCTTCTTGGAACCTGTTGGCCCTTCCTCCCCGCTACACCTTTGCCCTTGCCACGGAATACCGCGATAGCCTCTTCACATTTCTCCTTTGGCCTCGCTGCCTTCTCTTTGTATGGTTGTTTATCTCTGGCTGACTGTTCAGACCACATTTCACCCCAATTCCTGGCAGTATCCCCATGCGCAGGCCTAGGTGTTCACTTCTGATCTTCGGGCAATGTTCCCAGCAGAACAAGAGAAAGGCAGACAGGGCCGTTCTTTTTCCTTTCTTCTCACCTTTGGGAGGAGCATAGTTTCTCATCTCCCTGACATAGTGAGCTTTGTCATTTGGGCCGTGTCTTCAAACTTGGACCTTTCTTTGCAGACACGGTCTTCCACCTCTCCGAACATTTCTTGGAGAACTTGGCAAAGTTGACAGAGGAGTCCGGGTGCATCTTCTTGTGCTCCCTGTGGCATGAGGAAGACGTACAATGACATCTTGCCACACAGGTTGTTGGGGTCTCCTTTGCCCATGGGGAAGAACCGGGTCCACCTGCTGTGAGCTTTTCCCTCAGAGTCCCCACGTGGTGGCTGGATCTGCCCACCCAGAACGCTGCCACCCAGAACTCCAGCATGAACTAGCTCCATCGTTTGACTTTTGGTCTTGGTAATGGGCCCCTGGAAAGAGACCCAGAAGTTATGCAGCCAGTTGTGCACTAACACCTTCAAACCCGGCTCGGCACCTGTGGCTCAACAGGCTAAGGCGCCAGCCATGTACACCTGAGCTGGCGGGTTCGAATCCAGCCCGGGCGCGCCAAACAATGACGGCTGCAACCAAAAAATGGCCGGGCGTTGTGGCGGGCACCTGTAGTCCCAGCTACTTGGGAGGCAGAGTCAAGAGATTGGCGTAAGTCCAGGAATTGGAGGTTGCTGTGAGCTGTGATGCCACAGCACTCTATCCAGGGTGACAGCTTGAGGCTCTGTCTCAAAAAAAAAAAAAAAAAAAACCTTCAAACTCAATACAGTAATGTATATTAGTAAATTTCTTGATAGTCTGTGTCCAACTTTACTTTGATTCTTGTTTGTGCCTAAGTATCTAAGTTGAAACATCAGATTTAGCAGCCCGCAGTAAATACAGAGGGTGCCAAACAAATGTTTATACATTTGTGTGTGTGTGTGTGTGTGTGTGTGTGTTTTACTTCAGGTTAATGTGACGGTGCTAACAACTACGTTACAATATTTGCATGTGTTAGGTAGAGTCCTTGTTGTAGTTGGGTCCCACGCCCAGGGTGCCATGTGCCCTTACATGGTGCTTGCTCAGTGGGAGCTCACCCATCCATCTCTCTCCTCCCCTCCCCCTCCTTTGTTCTCCTTCCTCTCATTTTGAATTGAATTGAGTTTTTCTCTTGTGTGGATGTGTATTAGATTGTCTACCGGCCTCATGTTAGAATTGGGTACATTGGATACTTGCTTTTCCATTCTTGTGATACTTTACTAAGAAGAAAGTGTTTCAATCCCACCAGGTTGATACCAAAGATATAAAGTCTACATTTTTTTTGTGGCTGAATAGTGTTCCATGGTGTGCACAGTTTGTTAATCCATTCCTGGATCAATGGGCATTTAGGGTGTTTCCTGGCAATTGTAAGTTGAGCTATGATAAACCATGTAGTGCAAATGGCCTTATGATAAAATGTGTATACATGTTTTAAGAAAGGAAAAGAGTGTATTAAAATTGCAATAATATATACCAAGAGGGGCTGTTATCTTGTAAGTAAATTGTATCTTCCATCTCTTGTAATTGCAGAAGTCAAACGTGACTGGAGTATTGCAATTTTAATATGCAATATATACTGATAAGGTTTATTATCTTATATATCGTATCTTACATCTCTTGTAATTGCAGAAGTCAAACATGACTTGAGTATTACAATTTTAATACACTTTTTTCCTTTCTTAAAATGTGTATACATTTGTTTGATGCCCTCTGTATATATGTAAATATACAGCTGGGGATGATGGCAAATTGTTGGAACACCCAGGCTGGTGCTGATTTATTCATGGCACCTGCCAGAGAGCACAAAAGCTGAGGAGATCCAAGTTCTGGGGCAAGAATGCCTTCTCTGATTACTGCTGCCTGCCAAGCAAACAGGAGCAGGAGAGTGACACTCCCTGTGCGGGGCAGAGTGTGCCAGGACGCAACGATTCCCGTGCAGAGCAGAACGTGCCAGGACCGCTGCCGTGCTGCTCTTGTGCGGTCATCTTACCTGGACCCGTGCCGGGGCTCAGTGAATACCCATTGGACACATGAACAAGGGTATGTATTGATAGGTAGGTAGATTAACCACGTATGCAGTATTCTTAAATGAAATTTATATACATAAGTAAACTATTTAATCTACTACATATTGTTTGCTCTGCCATAGTATAATTTCAATTATGATCAACTAACTTTCTTTATCTTTACAAGAGGAATGTATAAATCCCTAAGGCAATACAATTCCTTGAGGCACTATTAAAGAGATAAATTCAACTCAAAAGACAGTTATGATCATTTTAACATAACATCATTTTAACATGTCCCTTTCAAAAGAAACACCTAAAGAGGCCTATTGTTGGCTAAGTTGTTATACCAAATAGGATTTTAGCCAGGCTTGGTGGCTCATGCCTGGAATCCCAGAACTCTGGGAGGTTGAGGCAGGTGGATTGCTAGACCTCAGGAGTTCAAGACCAGCCTAAGAAAGACTGAGCTCCCACCCCATCTCTACTAAAAATAGAAAAACTAGCTGTCGTGGTGGTAGGCCTCTATAGTTCCAGCTACTCGGGAGGCTAAGGCAAGAGGATCGCTTGAGCCCAGGAATTTGAGCTGTGAGCTATGATGCCAGGGCACTGTACCCAGGGTGACAGATGAGACTGTCTAAAAAAAACAAAAATAAATATGATTTTGAGTAAAGCTTCCCCTGAGTTTTCAGAATATTTTAGTATGTTAACATAATATCATGTATAAAGGAAAATGACTGATAAACAGAGATACATAAATTGATAATTCCGTGGCCCTCAGTACATAATTAATTGATAGTGCTTGATAATTATTCCTCTTCTATTTCCTGGTATTAAATTACTAATGAGATTAATGGTCATGGAAAGTCATTGCTGGTAGATATCTGAAGACACCATTAAGAACACTCCACAGACATAAATATAGTTACAATGCAAGAGATGAGGTAACGAGAAAGAAGCTCACTTTTAATAAATTTAATAAAAGCACTAATTAAATAGGTATTTCCAGAGAGGCGGCATTAGTATTCTACATAGTTTCTTATATAGAATAACACAGAAAAGGTTCCAAGAAGTGTCTACAGGGAAGGTAACTTCACAGGATGATTAAACATTTTAGACATTTATTTGAAGAATTTCTATGCAGATCCCCATAAATGTGGGAATTTAGAATCTGGATGTTTGGCTAGTTTATTTTTTGTTTTTGAGTATTTAATTTCATGACAATTTACCTCATCACAGAATATTTCAGATATTTGGTTATCACAGTAGAACCTCTACAGGTGACCCACTCCCTACACTGCCCACTTATTTTCATAGATGGGACGTGCACCACATGTCTGTATCAATACAGGAGGCCCAGTTCCTTAGTTACCACCTTTGTGTGTTGACCAGTTGGTTATGGCCCGTGGTGCTCACCTCACCGTGCAGAGGTTCTGTTGTATGGAGATTGACCGTGGACTTAATTAGATAACACTAAACAATGAAAAAGGAGAGAAGTATGCAGCAGACATCATGCAAATCTATTGGTTACAGATGATGGTAAACAAATGTCAAACACTTTATCAATGATTTGCAAATATATCAAAGGAAAAAAACTAGTTTGGAAAATAGGATATCGGGACCCATGCAATAACAATTGCTCAATTTCAAGTGAAGTTATTTCAGTTCCTTTGAGTCCTGATATGTATATACATATATGTATATATGTGTATATATATATGTATATGACTATTGTAGTTTCTCTCTCTCTCTCTCTCTATATATATATATATATGTATATTTAAACTACAATCTATAGTATAGATTGTATACTATAATATATATATTTATTGAAACTATAATATATATTATGTATATATATATATTTAAACTACAATCCCATTACTAGGCATCTACCCAGGAGAAAAAAAATCATTCTTTCATAAGAACATTTGCAGTAGACTGTTAATCAAAACTCAATTCACAATTGCCAAGATGTGGAAGCAACCTAAATGCTCATCAACCCAGGAATGGATTAACAAACTCTGGTATATGTACACCATAGAATACTTTTCAGCCATAAAAAAGATGGAGACTTTTCATCTTTTGTATCAACGTGGATGGAGCTGAAACACATTCTTCTTAGTAAAGTATCATAAGAATGGAAAAACAAGTATCCAATGTACCCAATTCTAACATGAAGCCAGTAGACAATCTAATACACAGAAGAGAAAAGCTCAATTCAATTCAAACTAGGAGGAAGGAGAAGCAAGGTGGGGGACAGGAGAGGAGAGAGAGGGATGGGTGAGCTCCCATTGAGCAAACACTCTGTAAGGGCACATGGCCCACCTCCTGGGCATGGGACCCAACTACAACAGGGACTCTACTTAACAAATGCAAATATTGTAACCTAGTTGTTTGTATCCTCATATTAATCTGACAATTTTTTAAATAAAATAAAATAAACTTAAAACTCCTAAGAAATTTTCAGAAAGCGGAAATTTTATACAGGAAATTCCAGCTAATAAAAGGCCTAAGCAAGCAGAGAAAAGGGAATGCAATGGAAATGTATACGCTTAGTTACACTGAATTATAAATTGTTGCCTGGGGGCAAGTGTAAAGAAACAGGCTATCCCTAATGACAGAACTCACCACATGAATGACAAAGGACAAATCTTTCCTACCAACATTCAAGGGACACGTCTTCCAATAGCTTGAGGTAGCATTATTTGTATACATTAAAAAAATCTCATTTTAATCAACGTCTGAATTCCAAATGTGGCAGAAATATGGTCTCAGTAATGTTGATTTTTTTTCAACATAGCAAACGCCACCATAATTGCTGTCTTGATAACAAATCCACAGAAATGACACAGGGTTTAATTCAATTTTAAAGAAGATGAACGTTATTAATTGGCCGTGGCCTGTGGGACACCAGGAGGAAACATTTTCAAAGACCACTTTCAAAACTAGGAGTAGAAACAAGAACTTTCATCTGAGTATATCCTGAAACCACCCTAAACAGGCAAGATGGGAGTTCCCGGCGTGGATTTGCACTATTCGCTTAAGTCTACTGAGGCAAACACAGTCACAAGTATCAACGCCCCTACTCTGGGCGTCTTCCGTGCACTGACGCTGCGCTGGGCTCTGGTTGCTGAGACTGAAAGAGAGAGACTCACGGATCCGTGAATCAGGTAGTCCCCCAGCTCCTGCCTACAGACGCCCTGGCCTGCATCAGCAACCCCTGACCTGAGAATCTCCCCTAACCAAACACCCGGCAGAACCCTACCTGACAATGAACCCCAGGACTCTCAGCAGAGGAGACCAGGATGTATTTTTCTGCCCCAAATCCAGTGTCCACTCTCCCTTGTCTACTTAGGGTTAGATAAGGCCTGGCCACACTCTCCCTTAACCCTGAGGACTGGCCTTTTCCTTGTTCTAAGAGAACCTTCTATTCCTACCACTGGGCCTAGAATCCTACCCTGAAATTTAGCCTGTTTGCCTAGAACCTGAACCAACAAATCACTTACAGACCCTCCCCCCTCCCTGGATAGATCCACTCCTCGGACCCTCAAACAGCCATCTGGGGCCTTAGAGGCAGAGCACCCTGAAAGGAAGGAGTCCCCAGCCCCAGCCCATCTTTTCCCCTGCCCAGTGACTTTCTGCTTCCATGTTCCCTTTGACCCATCAGACTTCTAGAACACCAGCCTTACTGTGCTTGTCCCAAGGTTACTGCTGCTCCCAGCACTGTGAGCTGGAGCCCCATCTTCTCCCATGCGGAGACCAGCTGTCCAAAGGAGAAGCCATCCGCCTGGGCTCCATCTACACCTGTGTTTCCTATCCCTCTAGTTGTCTCCCCACCCCCAGCTTAACTAAGAAGAAACCAATTTTTTTTTTTTTTTTTTTTTTTTTTTGCAGTTTGGTCAGGTCCAGGTTTGAACCTGCCACTCTCAGTATATCGGGGCGGCGCCCTACGCACTGAGCCACAGGCGCTGCCCTCCCAACTAAGAAGAAACAATACTTCTATATAAAACAATTAGAAAGAAAAGCAAACATTAGATATTAAAGGAGGAATTAAGTACATTCAAGGGCCTTATAGATCACCAGAGAACATCAAAAGAAATATATTAAACATAAGTAGTTAATTGTGCAAATCTTTATTACTCTGTAATCTGTTCAAAATTTTTGACTGGGATAATGCATGATGATTCCTCTTATATGGCATGTATAAAACAACATTACTTCTGAGAAGAAACTTTTTTGAATTACCATTTAAATAATTTAGACACAGTACCAGAACATTTTCACGTTAATAATTCTTCCTCTGAAAATGCAAAATACTTTCCATTAAGCATCAATGATGAACATAATACAACTTTTTTAAAACAGAAAGGTAGCATTATTCAAGAACTCTAAGTCAGAGTTGTTTGTGAAATGCACTTCTGTCCGGCTCATTTGAGTTCTCTGCTGCCACTTGGTTGAAATGAATGAGCCAGGACAGCAGCCATGAGTTCACAGATTTGTTGCTATTATTCAACTAAACGCAGTTTCCTAGAAGGCTAGAGCACAGCCTGTCACGTTCTTCTTTGAAGGTTGAATCTTCACAGTGAAAAGAAGCAGACATCAGACAGGAAAAAAAAATACAAGACTGGTTTACCTAAAATTATAGCATCCAAAAGCACAGGGTAACAATAAGCTTAAAGACTAGCCTTTCCCATCTTCTCCCATCTCTGCCATTTCTTCTTTCTTCTAGTAACAAAGCGCTCTTTTCTTTTCTTTCTTTCTTTCTTTTTTTTTCATTTCAGGTTAATCTGAGGGTACAAACAATCATGTCACAGTATTTGAATTTGTTAGATAAAGTTTCTCTTGTATTTGTGCCCCGCACCCAAAAAGTGTAGGATACAAATTTACACTGTGGTCTTTAAGTGGGAGCACTCCAATCCCCGTCCCTCATACCACCTCCCCCAACCTGAATTGAATTGAGGTTTGTTCTCCTACGTGGGCATGTATTGGATCATCCACTGGCTTCATATTAGTCTTGAGCACTTTAGATATTTGCTTTTGCATTCTTGTGATACTTTACTAAGAAGAATGTGTTTTTTGAATAGGAAAAGATATTTGTTTATGTTGTGAATCTGACAAATCTGATATTTGTAAGTTGTGGATCTATAGAGAACTCAAATTAACCAACAAAAAAAGAGCAACCTTTTCTTTAGAGAATGTTTCTAAAGGAAATTTAATGTTCATAGTTTACTTCCCCAAATATTTTTGTCTAATCAGGTGAGTATCCCTTACCTTTCTCATAAACCTTTAAAAAAATTATGATTTTATTTTCTTAATACCTTCCAAAATTCTTAATATTCTCCTAAACCTAAAATCAACAATGTAGACATTGTTCTATGGAGAAAAGAGACTTAGATGAGAACGTGGAGAAGATTTGCTTAATATCACACTTTTCATTTTTTAATTGCAGTTTTATGGATCATGAATTCGATGGCTTTTGTTTCCTTTGAAATATACATTTTACGTATATTAAAATATATAATATTTTTAATGATCCAAGTTGCAGCGTAGTAGATCTGATTGTTCTGGAAGCTTTCAAAATCAATGACCAGAAAAAGCATTTATAGTTATTCTAAAGGACAATAATTAGGGCCGCAAAGTCATCAGATCAGCAGAGTTTCACAGTGGCTGTTTCACTGATCGTCCTTCAGCCATAAGTTGGTTCCTTTGGAAATTTTATTTTGAACGAAACTTTTAAAAGTAGACCAAAAAAAATTAGTCTAACATGAATCCTCCAAACTGAGTTCAATACAAAATTATTGGAGGAAGTTTAGAGCGGCAGTTAAGCAGAGGGACTGCTCTGCAGTGAAAGTGTGATGGTTGATGTGTTAGGACTGTAACACCCGAGTCAGGTTGGACTTGTGCAATTACAAGAGCTGCAAGTTACACTATACAAGGTAACAAACTATCGGTATACAGAGAGCATTATAATTTTAATACAGTTTTTTTCCCTTCTTAAAATGTGTATATATATTTTTGGCGCCCTCTGCATACAGCAGAATCTCTGTAAGTTGACCACCGAGAAGACGGTAACACCCTGGTCAACACACAGAGGTGGTCACCATAGAAACCAGGCCTACTGTGCTGATATGTACCTGTGGTGCATGTCCAGTCTGTGACAATTTGGTCAAATGAAGGAGGTGGTCAGTGTAGAGAGGTGGGCAGCTATGGAGGTTCTACTGTGTGTATATATGTGTATATATTTGTATTTGGCTGAGTCATTTGAGAGTAAGTGGCAGACACTGTGACCTCAAACATTTTATCGTGTCTCCTAAGATCAAGGACACCTACATAACCCTAATTCAATTATCACGCTCAGTAAATTTAACATTAATATCGTTTTTCTGGTTCTTTATGGCAATATTTTCTCAAATGTCAGCTGTTACATTACACTTAGTGGTCATAGGGCACTTACACTAACAACGTCTCAGTAACTTCATCATTAATGAGTTTCCCAGATTACCAACTCTTGATGACACATGCTGGATTAATGAATTAATTAATCTCTGTGCTTCGGCATAAACACAATTCTTAACACATGAAAGGGCTTTGGTAACCATCAGATGAAAGACTGTTTGGAGATTATTAGTTCTTAAGTACCAACCAAATTTGACACAGTGGAAAAAAAATTTTTTTTTTTTAATTATTTTTTATTGAGTCATAACTGTGTACAATGATTCAAGCTTGGAGTACAGTGTGCGGGCTTCCCATACAATCGGAGATATTTTTATCCACCTGATTAATGTAACATTCATGATATTTT